>WWET01003286.1:107227-119028 GCA_011038615.1 Limnodynastes dumerilii | reverse complement strand
GAAGTGAGCGGTGGGGGTGGGAGACATGATGGTGGACCAGGGGTGGGGTGGGGGGCTGGAGACATGGTGGGGATACTGGGGGAGTGGGAGAAACGAATGCCCAATATTTTTCCCGTTGTCTCATGACGGGTTTTAGACTAGTATACTACTATTTCTGAATTCTTACTTTTTTTTTTTTACAAGCTGCTTGCATTATATTGAATTTACAGTTGTTACAAACAAATACTCAACTGTCGACATTATGACCTGTGGACATTTCATACCAGATCCTCGGATATTAAGCACACTGACTGATATCATCTGCACTACTTCAATCATGTGTGTGACCATCATTAGGCAGCAAAACTTTTCTTTTCTGTGGATGTTATATTGCTTATATTATTTTCAAGTCATGTACAATTTCAAGGTGTTTATAATGCAAAAAACAAAAAAATAAAAACAACTACTTAAAAAATAAAAAAACGTTATAACCTGCAACTTCTGGGAAAATGCCAGAGCGAACCAACTTAGAGACCGGGGAGCATGGAGATGTAAAAAAGAATACTAATCAGGGGTTATATATACACCACCCACACACCTACTTACCTTTTTCATTCAACAGGGCTGGAAAGCAGCAAGCCCCGAAGCAATCTGAAAAGAAAACAGTTTGCTAAAGAACACATGCGATTAAACAAAAGCCCAGATACCACAAAGACACGTGTTTACAACTTCCAAACACTACTGGAAAAAATCACAGTTCTAATCTTATTGATTGCTATGGTTAACAGACCCCTTATTCAGCTTACATTGGTTTCTATAAACATTTGTTTGAAGACGCACTAAAAACCGAGAACTCTGACAAACACAGTTCCGAAATAGATCTGACACTGTCACTGCTTTTAAGGTGGCAAAATAAATTGAGCTGCATTCAGTGGATTGCCATAGCCTCTTCCTTAAATAACATCTCTGCAGATTCTTTAGATATCACTCACCATCAACCGCACACCTGCAGAGTCCCACAGGGTACTGTTCAAGGACCAAGGTCACCATAGCACTTGTAAAATCAGAGACAGGGTGGGGTATGAATAGAGCAGCACACTGCTGGAGCAAATCTGCGGATAGAAGGCTCCTTAGGGTGTAGTCTAGTGGCCTCATTACCTAGGCAGCTGGATCTAGTTTCCAGCACTTAGCTCCCACAAGAGAAAACAACAAATACACACAGGATGCTGACATATGCTAAACTGATAGGAGAGGGGAAAGCTTATACACCCTCCGCAGGGTCAGCAGTGCATGGACATGTGCAGAATACATGCCACTCACAGATAATAGTAACCCACTTTTTGTTGTTACTGTTTAGTCTCAGATGATTCAATAGCTACCTAGGCACCCTGGAGGTTAACAATTACTCCAACACCTTGCTAACTCTGGATTCCTTTTTCAATAATATTGCAGCTGCCCCTTCTACTCACGACAACAGCTTCCTCATTGTCACAGACCAGACGTTTTCTTGTGTGCCAAGTGATTGACCACAAACAAAAGCTTGTTTGACCAACACTTGTTCCCTAACAAAACACTGGCTAAAGGAGGAAGTAGAGAATAGAAGGCCACATTGATGTTCCAATCATTTCACACACAGACAGGGAAGCTTTATACCCACACGCACAACTCTTGCTAAACAATAGTGTCTGGACTATATATCTTTTCTTTTCTTTTTTTTTTAAAGTGTGTGAAAGAGTGACAGCAGCAATAAGACCAGGGAAAAACCTAAACGCTGGCATATAAACAAGTATATGATGATGTATATAACTGCACGTTATAGCCTTAACAAGAAGGGAAAAAAAAGTAACTACATGCCACAAAATGAAAGCGAAGAGACTAAATCACCTACTTCTTCATAACAGTTTATTTGTAATTATCTTGAATTTATCTGATTACGTTGAGCTTTTGCTGCCATCTAATGATGGAATAAATAGGACAACCTTATTAAGTATTTTTCTTTTTCTTTACACAACAGTGTTTGAAACACTGAATAATAAATTGGTATAAACATCTCAAAAGGAGAAATAAAGCAAATCTAGAAAAAAAAAAATATGTGAGCACATGGTCAGACTGATGCATTAGGATACAACACTGGGGCTTACTGGAAGCTCTGGAACAGATGAGACAAGGTTCCTGTAATACGCCAAATATAGCCCTGAGTATTCTTGTTACTTGTTTCAGGAGGGACTATAAAAATGGCGCTCACGTTATTTTTCAAAGTCATTTTAAATAGAATTTCTCGCGATAGGTGGGGAGAGAAGTGTTTTAGGGGTTTTGTGATAACAGCTACGTGCTAGGCACATGGATTTCCATGGTGTAGTGCTGCCAAGTGCCTCATGGGAAATTCAAGGGCCCGCAGTCTAGGGCCCCAGAAAGTGTGGTTTGCTGGTATGATGTGTACTGCAAATGGAGGAGCGACAGCCGTCTCTTTGTGACTGCTGCAAATAAGACTGCGTGCATCCAGCAACGAGATCTGAATGCTACAACAGGTAAGATTTTCCCCTAACCCTAATCCTTCTCTTATTTTAGCCTGACCTTAAAACTCCATTTCCAGCAGCCTAATCCTCCAATACCCGCAGCCTAACCCCAACGTTAACTCTGTATGTGCCGCAGCTTAACCCTAACCTTCGCCTTCTATAAGGCTGTTCTCGCAGGCCGCCGCAGCCTGTTTCTGTTGTCTCCCCACTGTCAGGGAGAGAACATTTCACTATTAGGAACAAGAACTTTGTCAAAACAGGGCCAGTGACTATAAGTACCCGTTCCCAAAATCGGAATGTAAATCCTTTTGACACCAACAGAGCTGCAATTCAGAATTATCAG
The DNA here is from genome assembly GCA_011038615.1 of Limnodynastes dumerilii. NCBI lineage: Eukaryota > Metazoa > Chordata > Amphibia > Anura > Limnodynastidae > Limnodynastes > Limnodynastes dumerilii. The sequence continues at coordinate 116,190 of WWET01003286.1, read as the reverse complement.
TGTAGGAACACGACCTTTCTAACCGTCTACTGCATCCCAACTCCAGATGATCTGACAGAGGGCAGTACCAGGACTCCAGAGTGTAATAAAGGTAAGTGAGCATGACATAACAGGGGTAAGTTATAGGGGCATTGTTTATGGCAGTATTGCTGGGGCTATTTTTCCCTTTGTTTCTGTGGCTAGCAGATTAACCCCTGCCTTTCATGCACCTGTTTACATTTACCTATAAATTGATTCTGTGTTTGTAAGTTATAGGGGCAGCCTGCAACCTAAACTAATATATACATTTTTGTTCTTCATCCAACTTGTGGCTAGGGCAATGGCAGCATTGTATCCATGGAGGTAATGATGGAGGCCCCATTTTAGTGCTGGACCATTCCTAACTTCCTCCCCTCTGCAAAGTTGTATTGTAACATGCTCCTATAACAGAACATACGGCAGCCATTCATTGCTTCTTCATTAATAGCACTGAAGGGAACAATCAAGTGCAAAACAGGAGACTTGTAAGACCTTCCCTTACCTTATGGTAAGATGCTCCCAATATGATAAAAATAAACTTTACCACAAAACAAAAAGCCTACACTTATACACCTCAGGGGTACAGCCACAATGAATGAACAGGGGCATAATCAGACCTACCAAAAAATAAAATGCTTGTTGTCCAAAGGACCTCATGCCCATAAACCCAAGCAGTTCCTGGCCATTTTTATAATGACTGTAGAAACCATTGCCACTAAATTTCAGCAAACAACAACAGATTGTGAAGGAGTTAAATAGGACACAGGGGCCACTAATATGAATAGAAGTCAAAGTTCACCAGTGGTTATTACCTTTGCCCTTTCACTCCTATTTGTGTTCAGAGCACGGTGATGACATGTGACTTCAGGTCTTACTGTCCATTATCCTGTCTTTGCTCTAGATTCAGAAGCGTCTGACTGACGAGCACTGAACGCAGGACTCTAGCAGTGTACAATTCTCATGATATATGACTATTTTATTGTCGAGTCAGTAACTTGACTGATGTTACTAGAGCTCTGGTGCTGTTGTACCTATTGTTCTGCCACCCTCAGGAATACTAAGTGTTCATGCAACCCACAGTTAACCCATGCGTTTATAACACCCAGAGCTGGTGGGTGGCCACCTCTCAAGTATTGTTCTTGTTCTGTATCGCACACTAATCAAGTCCAGTGGGAGAGAAAGCAGTAGAGGTCTTAACTAAATACACAGCTGTAGGGCGATATTGCTAACTTAATTGAAAAACAAGGGAGGGCTTTTTTTTGTCTTGCAAATAAGATAAACGTAGTTCTGTGCTGTGGTGACATGTCGATTCTGTTACAGATTTGGGACTTGTACCATGGGCCCTGCTGTCTGTAATATCAGCCCTTTTCCACATAAATGCCAGGCACTGTCAAAGTGGTCAGCAATGCATTGCAAAATCCTTGTGGGTAAAATGATTCAAGATCTGCAGAATTAGCAGACTTCGTTTTACAACAGAGCCACAAGTAGAAAAGTACAGCTAAATAATGACCAGAAATAACACTGCATGCTGGCTTCCGCAGCATAGGACTGCAAATATAAAAATATATCAAAATAAATAAAAAGCATTTAAAAAAGAAAAAGACAATAGCGCATATTACTACAGGCCATTTCAGAAATCATTTTAAAGGCATATTTTACTGAAATTGATCGTGCTTTTTTGCATTTTAAAATGAAAGGAGAACACTAAATATTATTTAAAGCTGTAGAAAAAAGAAATTTTATGTCAGCGTTTTAAGTACTTATAAATGACTGCAAAAACTACTCAGCACAAGAAGTTACATGGGAGGAACTTCACTCAGTGAAACAGAGTCTGACAACTGTTAGTGATAGTTTGCATGAACAGTTTATAAGCAAATTGACAGCATGGCGCATAGCGATAACAATTTTGACAGGTTTAGCTGCAGATATCCTGGCTAACAGACCAGGCTTCTGATATGCAAAATGAAGCAACAAAGAGATAAAGCAAAAAAGAGTTTACTATTTCACCTCTAGGGAAGTTACTTTCTCTTCTTGCATATCTATACTGGATGTGCAGAGAGAATCCTTAAATGAGCATATAAGAATATAACACCCACATTAAGCATACCAAAACAGATAAATAGCAGTGGTCTTAGCAATGATAATAATTAATACTAGTAAATGAGACCAGATCTTCAGATACGATTCTTAAGCAATTAGGGCTGGATCCAGACTTAAGTAAGTGCTTGAAATTAATTACTCCTGGGCTAAACCATGTTGATTGCAGGGGGAGTCATATTTCATCTGTTGCAAACAGTATTAGAGTTGAGAGGTGATGTTTCCTATCCCAAGTCTAAATAACAGTGTGATAGTAAAGCTGGTCAGTATCTGTGTACAGTAAGCAATTCAAAGATATATCCCTGCATGCAAAGAATACAATTAAATTGACCCCCCACTGCAATAAACATGGTTTAGCCCAGGAGTAACTAATTTCAAGCACTTACTTAAGTCTGGATCCAGCCCTTGGATCTCTGACTATTGGATGCATTGGGATCCGCATTTGCAGGTCTGTAGTAACCTTACTTTTTTTTACTTCTGTAAATGGAAAATAGGGGTAGGAGAGTGCACCAAGAGGGCTTATACCATACACTGTACAAAGTCCTGTCTACTTACATTTACAACCCTAGCTCACTCTAGAAAGGGTCTTATCACTTAAGTCTGCATAGGGAGGAATGTGTTCCATGCATATAGAAAAAATGAGTGCACATGCCCAGAACCCAAAAGCAGACAAAATCCTATCCAAACACACTGAAACTAGGGAAGATTCTAAGCCATGGATCTGGTCCATGAAATAAAAAAAATAAAAGCTGTCAGAAATAAGATGCACTAGGTGCCGGGTTTATGTATATTGTTCTTTTAGCCCCCTCCCCTCCCAGAATGTGTTTACAGGTAAACATGAAGAGATGGTCTTGGTGCATCAGATGTCAAACCTGTTTGTTCCCTATTTAATTCCCAGAGTTCTAATGCAAGCCGCACATCAGCAGATGTTTATCATAAGCAGTTAAAATGAGGAAGCCACATATAAATGGAAGTGTGCAAGTGCATATGTAATCATGTATAATTAGGACCATAACGTGTAGACCGTACAGGAACGTGCTTTACATTACAACATTAGAAGTATTTCTTATCATATGCTACATATCCATACACTATATATATATATATATATATATATATATATACACACACATATATATACACGTTTTTTTTTTACCAGTATGCTGTTCTAGCTAACAGTAATGCTGATTTCTATTCCTAGAGTTTTCCCTAAAGGTGCCACACGGTGAACATAAAACACTAACATAATTCAAGGTTATATCAGACGTTAGCACGCTCGTCATGTCTCACTCATTTCAAATGAGTTGCATCCACTGGAGAGTACGCGTACTCATTTTCTACTTCAATGGTCTGATTTACATCAGGGCATGGACCTACCCTGAAAACGCTAGTCTTTTCATAAATTGCCTTTTCCATACATTTACCAGAGAAATATCAATTGATCCTTATTTTACAAGGCAGAAATGTAATTGATAAAAAGGATTTGATCCAGAATTTGTCCAGAGCTGCAGTTAGTGTAGACTTCCAACCATCTTCTCTGAGGCCATAATAAGCATCAAAGGTCAGCATGACAGAAGATAGTGCAAATGTGGCTGAGGATCTGTACACACATTTGTTGGAAGGGACATACAGATGGAAAAAACACAAGTACAGGACCTTCTCCAAAGTACACAATCTCTGCAACAAGCAATGCTTTAATTCATTATCTACATAGGAAGATATGGTAGTGCTTAGTCTAGAACTGGCAGCACGGTGGCTCAGTGAGTAGTATCTGTGTCTCACAGCACTGAGGTCATGAGTTCGATTCCTTGACTAGGCCTTATCTGTGTGGAGTTCGCATGTTCTCCCTGTGTCTGTGTGGGTTTCCTCCGGGCTACTTCTGTTTCCTCCCACACACCAAAAACATATGGGTAGGTTAATTGACTGCTGACTAAGTTAACCCTAGTGTGTGTGTGTGTGTGTGTGTGTGTGTGTTAAACTTAGAATGTAGCTCCAAAGGGATAGGGACTGCTGTGAATGTGAAATATTCTCTGTAAATAGCTACGTAATCTGATTGTGCTACATAAAAACCGGTTAATAGTTTAACATGACAATCCTTTTCCTGTGTGCATTCCTCAACAGGTATTTAATGCCTACTTAACAAACTGAACATAGGAGCGTAAGTGGCTAAGATAAATGCTTCTTTAAAATGAATTTATAACATATGATTGTTCAATACCATACTTTGCAAATTCCAAAGCTGGGTGGCAACTGCAAAACTAGTGTCTGCTCTAAGGGCCCATTTTTTTTTTCCTTTCATCATTAATTTTTATCCAACGAGCCCACTCTTTTAAAGAGCTGCAATATGGTTGCAAGAACAAAGTTTGACTGAAGGTGGAGCCGTAGAGCCTTTCAGGTTCTCAGCACTTGAGCAATAATTTCTAAACAGTCAATCTGTTCTTACAGAAAACAGGTTCCAAACTATCTATGACTGGACCTCGGTCAACATCTATTGCTGCAGTGTCCTTGCTGTGTTTGATCAGTGAGTGTTAACACTGCCGATAGAGTGAAATTAGGGAATTTTTTTTTTTTTTCTGTAAAAAAAAAAAAGATAAACTTGGAAAGTTGACAGCAGCTTGTGTGTTATTCTCTAACTGAAACGGTTATCTGTGCTGTATAAATATTTGTAGAGACACTTATCAAACGCAACTATCTTATATTGGGCACTGGTAGATGGAGAGGATAATGATTTTACTATAGTCTTGAACTGAAACACATTTAAACCAACACAAATGCAATTATTGAGTGACAAAACAAATACCTGAAATAAAAATACTTGTAGCTATATAAAGGAATCATAGGGACTGATCTGAACTTCCAATAAGGAAATCAAATAAACTTTTTATCATTCTGCAACACATGCATAAAGAATTTAGACCAGATAATCATTGAAGTCTCAATTTAGATTAAAAGCACAAGCTGTGAAACCATCTGACAAGAGCTTGTTAACTAGTCACTGGAGGTACAGTTACTGACCTGTATGCACTTGGATAAATGTTGTTGAACATAACCCAACACAAGCAACCCATGTGAGTGGGTATGCAGACAGTCAAAATTCAGGCTCAATTTGACGCTCTAGGCAAATTTTTGTGGGTGTCCCTAAAATGGAAAGCAAAGCTACCTCCATTTCTGTTGGTCACACTCTAGATTAAGCCCTGCCAACCTGTGGCTCTCCAGGTGTTTTGAAACTACCACTCCCAACATGCTTTGTCAGGTATCGGCTAGGCTTGTGCAGTCAAAGCATGCTGGTACTCCGAGATTTACAACACCTGGAGAGCTACAGATTGGCCAGGCCTGCTCTGGATCAATAAGGCCTTAGGCTTTCTCTCATATGGCCTATGTCCAAAGTAGCTCTGCTGACAATGGAAACACTGACCACTGTCAATGTGCCAGCCAATGAAAATCCTTGTCTTCCTCCTAGCACTGTATTTGGAGTGTGACTGTCACAGGATGGTTCTTTGAGAAGCAGACTGTTAACAAACGTCTTTATTGCTATAAAAAGTTATTAAACACTTTTTGTCGTTACTGAAGAGTCAGTTATTAACACTGATATAAGAAAGTGTAGATTATTACCTGCCCTTTTATGATAGTCACATATTTTTATTGCACTTGAACAACGAAGGTAATAAGAAAGCGGACTGTTAAATATTAAATAAGTGTGCGCAGTTAGCTTGGGGGTGAAACCCATTCTCTAGCTCACATGACAATAAGCAGAAAGCAAAGCCTTCTGCAGGTGGACTTTCAGAGAGTTATAAATGTCACCTTTATGACAGTGTATATGACCATGCTCTGACCAAAAGTCCTATTATGCTGATTAACACTTGCAGGTTTCTAAATTGATATATACAGAAACCATTTCAATATGACTCTCTTGTGTCTCTCTGAACGTGATCAGCTGGTCCAGTAGGCCACAACACAGATGACCATATTAATCTCATGGGACGATGCTTTAGTTGACTGCCAGCATTTAGATATATTTTTTTATAATCTTGCTTTTTTTTTTTATAGAAATTTGTCTTCCGATTCCATATTTCCAACAGAAAAAAAGTTAATAAAGTTAAATCAAAGATGAAAAAAGCTTTAATTAATTTTCTTTTAATGGTTCCGTCTAGGGTAATAGGTTTATCAATAGGATCAGAACCTTTGGGGGAAGCTTTTGCATCTCACAAATACTGCCATTGGAAAAGTTGTCCATACACTACATGGGCTGGATCCAGACTTAAGTGCTTGAATTTAGTTACGCCTGGGCTAAACCATGTTGATTGCAGGGGGAGTCAAGTTAATTGTATTCTTTGTATGCAGAGATATATCTTTGAATTGCTTACTGCACACAGATACTGACCAGCTTTACTATCACACTGTTATTTAGACTTGGGATAGGAAACATCACCTCTCAACTCTAATACTGTTTGCAACAGATGAAATATGACTCCCCATGGTTTAGCCCAGGTGTAACTAATTTCAAGCACTTACTTAAGCCTGGATCCAGCCCCATGACTCCATACTGGAAGAAGAAAAGAAAATCTATGAACATTTCAGTGGGTGCATTAACATGATTTCCTAAAAATAGTGTAAGCCTAATTTAGGAGCCCAGCAACGCAAGCTTAATTAACCGATTCATTAACTGATTCAAAAAATATCTAGACACAAACCGTATGACTGTAATTCTGAAAGATGCTTAAAATCGCTGCTCTGCTTAAGATCCTTAAATTCAATTATGAAACGGGTGAAAGGCTGCTATTTTCTAACAAAAACAGTCAACATCCAAGAGCTCACTCCAGTGACCTGTAAACATTCAATAAGCAATGCTTTTCCTGCCACACACTGAGCAGCCTTTCTTTCTAAATGGGTGGTCAAACATTGAGGTGTCAAATTTGTACTGTGTAACACACCTCGTGTAACAAACATAGTCATTACCAATAAACAACAAAAATACAAGACATTTTTGGCAACTGTGCAAAAAAGTAAAATCAAAAGATGTTATTTTTATCTTATCTAAATGTAGAAGTACAGATTGGTAATTGTAAGTTAAGACATTTTTTTGCTACTACCAGGTTTGAGCTAACTACAAAGGCTGGCTGGCAAGAAAACACAAATTCAGATGGCCCACATATACCCCTTCCACATCGCCGTCTCTGGCAATATCCCGGGTCTGTGAACCGGGGATATTGCCGTGTCACCAGATGATCCCATGTTGCCAGGGCAACAGTAAACAAATTACACAAAACAAGTAGTTTCTGTGCTCAACCCGGGTAGTACCTTTCACCCTGTACCCCTACTTGGATCGGACCGGGGAATAACCCTCCTTTTGTCCCAGGGTCAATTCCAAATCATTAGACCCGGGTAGAGGCACCCGGACCCTTTCACACTGCACCTCGACCTGGGTTGTTGCGGCTTGCCCTGCCAATAACCCGGGTTTTTGGGGCAATGTGAAAGGGGTATTACTAAGCCCAAGTTAGTCCAATTTTTTAATGAAACAATGGAGATGTCTCCATACCCCTATACAGGTAAATAAACTATACTTTTAAACCTAACCGTGCAAAATGATATTTCTATAGTCTGGCATAGGTTAGTGACGACTTAGGTTTCTAAAACTCTTAAGTTATACATTTGCCTTATATTGCATTTGGACGCTGCATTTCTCTAGTTTAACAGGGGGAATTTTGTCTTAAGCATTGTCAGTCCTATGCCAACCACACTGCAAATTAAACAGGCCATCATCATTCATAGGTTGTAAGCTCTTGGAAACGTTCAGCTAACATTAAGATGGTCTTTACAGCAGCTTTGCAAATCAGCCTGTTTAAAGTACGACCGTCTTTACAGATATCGGACTAAGATACGACTGCCAGAAAAGTTGAACAACGTCACTATTTTTTTTTTTTTTTGAGAAGATGGTTAGGAGAGATGATGATCTCAGATCTGCCGGTAAATACAACCACGACCAACCTGTGGCACTCCAGGTGTTATGAAACTATGAGTCCCGGCATGCTTTACCAGCTTGGGATAGCCGATACCTGTCAAAGAATGCTGGTACTCATAGTTTCACAACACCCGGAGAGCCAGAGTGCCTGGTATAATGTGTACACGTGAATCAGCATGCTAACTGGGACTTGCTTATGGTGATTGGTTGCAGGGGAGCACCTCCGTTTTCCCAATTTTAATATCCTCTACATTCTGTTATTTATTTGTCATGATTTTTATTTCTTCTGTGGAATTCAAACACCTGTGAGCACTTTTAGAATAGGAAGGGACGTTTACACTTTGTTTTGGGGCAAGCTTCTCCGGGAGGCACATAGGCACTCATTAAGGGACAGCCAAGCGGATAACAACAGCATCTTATTCATACAATGCCTCACTCTTGGATTTATTTCTGTTTTACAGTGTATGTTTATTGGCTGCCATGAATTTTTATTTAAATTGTGTACTATAAAGACTGTCCACAATTTACTGTTTCCAAGGGATATGTCTGTTAAGCTGCTATTGTATACACATAGGCGTTTAATCTATTATATCTCATGCACTTAAAGCAGATTATCTATCTATCTCATATATATATATATATTTTCCTCCAGAATGGTGCCCTTAGTTTCTTGCTCTCCAGTCTGATGATGGACACAGATCTGAAACAGACAACACAGAGGTGGCTGGTGAGCAGTGCCTGAAGCGACTATGTACTGGACAGCAGGGATTCCTCAATCTTTCAGTCGTGACCAGATCTCCTCCGATTTTTGAATTATTTGCAACACTTCAAGTTTATATGATGACCTTTATACATTTTATGGTGTTGGAGACATGATATAGATATATAT
>WWET01003286.1:90630-107021 GCA_011038615.1 Limnodynastes dumerilii | reverse complement strand
GGGCGGGGGTTATATTTCACCTACAAGCTTGCATGTTCTTTAATATTAGCCTGTATTCATGGTTGTTAATTTGGACGGTGCCTTTTCCAGTTGTCTGGTTTATTAGTATTGTATAACATGGATACAGAGACATAAGCAGAGTGGTGTATGCACCATTGTCAGTCGGAATTCTGTTCTTGTACCCGGTTTTTGCAAAAACTGTAAGAACCATTGGATTTCATGTAGGATTCCATACGTGTGCACCCAGCACGATCTTTCTTCAACTAGTAAGTGATGTGCCATAGAAAACAATGAGGATAGTAGAGGATCATGCGTAGAAAGGTTTCCATCACTCCTATGTTTTACTATCACTAATCAGGACTATTTTATCCATTTGGTTTGTTTAATGTGTTTATTCAAATTGTGATACACAATTATGCTAGCAGTAAAAAGAAAAAAAAAAAAGATTTGGTAAAATAATCTTAAGAACTGCAGTTACCGGCTACTAGCAAAGCTTAATGCCATTATTAAACAATTGTCCCGTGTTATTCTTTATTACAACTCTACAGTGTTTTACTGACCTGCTTATAGTAATCTGCTTCCTGTTATGACATGTCTTCCAAAGACACTGGAGGTTATTTAGAATAAGACTCCAAACAGAAAATACCAAAGCAAAAGCTTTAAGACTTCAAACGTGTCTAGAATAAAACTGCAGGGATGCTGCTGCTTCAGTGCATGCATCACAATGGTCAGTGTCAGGCCCCTATCTGTACCCCCAAAACTGTTATTGCAGCTGCATCTATCTGCGGTTCAATAACCATTCAGCTACTTGCAGACACCACATTTCCTGGACTGGGGGGAGGCCAGGAAAGTTCTCATATGGTTGAGCAAAGACTTTTTGATATCTTATTAAACTGCCTGCACTTTGCCTCGGGCATTGGACGTTTGACCAGTTACACTTTAAGTAAAGAATACAGGGACTTGTACCCTTTCTAGCCATAGGTCACACCCCTTCGTGACCTGATTTCACAGCTATTTCATAGCATAGCTTTTTGATGTTTGGGCAGTTATGTCATGTATGTCTTTGATGCAATTTTATCTTTCATGATTATTGTTAATAAACAGTGTGTTTTTTATTCACCACTTATTAGATCGCTCAGTACGATCCATTTGACATGTTCCTAGCATTTCCCACCTCCCTCTGTCTGGGTATTAACAATAGACAAAAAGGTAAAAGGGTCATCCATTCAATCATATTCTAGCATAACTAAAGGTAAAAATCTATTGTATGTAGCAGATAGGACTCTGAACCAGAAATGTGATGCTCTTGAGATCCCACATCTTCTTATGCACTTTGCTATGCCCCCATATCTGTTGTGGTATAACCTGCTAGCCAAAGGCTAGAGAACAGGTAGACGGATTTAATCTATAGGCATAGAAACTGTAAGGAAAATAACACCAGCCCTGGGGACATAACTGGTCTCAATGATCCGTATTTGCTTTCATTTGTAAGCTTTTAGGTTGGTTATTGTTACATAACAACAATGGCGGCTTTAGGATTAGAATACTATGCAAGCTTTCCCTTTTACGGTTTGTTATAAGGCAATGATGGATTTGCAACTTTGTTCATTAAATTCCAACAGGACTTTAAAGTTTCCCTTTATACCAATGCTAAACATTGCTCGTTCTAACCTGCTGTCACTGCTTCCCACACTGATCTTTCCCTCTGTGTCAACCCTGTTTGTCCTCTGCCACCTTGCTCTTCTTCTCCGGACATGTGATTCAGAACCTGTTTCTTGCCCCATGTCTCTGGAAACTACTTTTTTTTTTTTTGCTTTATGATGATGTTATTGCATTTAGGACACCTTTTTGTTCTCCTGATGGCATATAACCTTTGTGCATTATTCTTTGTTCAGGATATAGTCTATGGGTCTGATCCAGACTTAAGACGGAGCTTGAAATTAAGAGAGGAAAGTTACTCCTGGGCTAAGCCATGTTGATTGCGAATCATGTCATATTTCATCTGTTGCAAATAGTATTAGAGATGAGATCCCAAGTCTAAAACACAGTGTGATAGTAAAGCTGGTCAGTATCTGTGTGCAGTAAGAAACTCAAAGATATCTCTCTGCATGCAAAGAATACAATTAACTTGACTCCCCCTAAAATCACCATGGTTTTGCCCAGGTTTAACCTCTCTCTCAGGGCTGGATTCTCATTTAAGAATATTGCTTCTCAAGCGCATAGTTATACGAGCAGAGCTACCACGCATGCGTAGTAAATCTTTCACGATATATACGTGCCATTTTGTTAAGTAGACTGCGTACATGCGGTCTTTAAAGACGTACGCAATCTATGTAACAAAATGGTACGTATATATTGTTACTACACGTGTATTAGCTCTACTCGTATACACACTTAAGAAGCAATATTCTTAAATGAGAATCCGGTCCTTAATTTCAAGCTGCTTCTGAAGTCTGACTGGTTTTATAAGAGGACAGTAACTGACTGATAAAGTCCATAGTTTTTATTGTCGTATTACATTTAAACAAAAAATCAACTTGCATGTGCTCACTGTGTATAGGACATGCATTATGCAGGCAGAGTGCGAGAGCGAGAGTGCGCGAGAGCGAGAGCGAGAGAGTGCGAGAGTGAGCGAGAGTGAGAGTGAGCGAGAGTGAGCGAGCATTTTATTTATTTTTGATTGGGTTTCTTGAAGCAGCAGTAGAGTTCTCTCCACAGACCAATGCAGTCTTTCCTCTAATGATCAAAGAATCTCCTCTTCTCTGTTTAGGTTAATGTTGCGTCTCGGACCATATGTAGACCTTTATGCTTATGAAACAATCAAGGCAAAGAGAAAAAAAAAAAAAAAAGAAGACAGAAAAAAGGCAGCCTCCGTTCAAAGTCCTCCTTTTCAGCCTTTGTGGATTATCCAGCAGTAATAATAACCTCTAGGAGCCCTGTCGGAACATGCAGGTGAAATGTAAGAGCGCAGCTGTCACCTCTGGGAATCACTCATCGTGCCTATAGCTGGGTGGGATGGGTTTCAGCTGGACAAACATTTTATCTACATCAACTTTCTGTCCTCCTGAGCAGAGTCAGATCACACGCTCCCTACTTCTCCTTATCTTTCTATCAACACGCCATACAGGTGCTTTTTATTTTATGGCAGACTAAGCAAACAGTTTCAGGCAGTGTAGTGGGGCCAGAGTGCATCAGGGCATTCAGCTGCCCCTTGTCCCTTCAGTCCTTTGTCCCATGCAAACAGACACTCAAACATATGCTCACACACTCTCCCCTGCCATGGCTATCAAGTGTAAATGTGCCTAACTAACCATTACTAGGACACACTTTAATAGTTACTGTAAAAGGAGGTGATTATAGTGGAAGGGTGGGTCCTGATGTTTGATCAAAATGGGCAGCCTGTAGAAAAATCAAGTAACGTGTGTGGTCTGACTAGTGGGTAGTGAAGAGCAGGAAGCCATGTGCCAATCTGTTGGTGCTGCCCTAGGGATTACACCATCATTCAGAACACAATGCAAAGGTGCAGTAACTCAAAGCCAACCAATCAGCAATGAGATCAGTGACAGCACGGGCCTGATATGAGCTACGGCATCGGATAATCTATGTTGGTAGATGATAATGAATCCCTATTAAACGTCAGAGTTATTGAAGATTTTCCACAAATAACCACATTAGTTCTGTACTATATAAAGCAGAGTTTATTAAGTCTTTTCTGTGACACGTGATACAGTTTGTACCAGAGAAGGAAACATGGTCTGTTTGGCAGCAGTAAGGGGGTTGCTGTTAATTTAGCATATAAAAAATATCATTAAGTCATAGAGTTGATATACATCAATAGTTGTTTTATCATATATGTTAAGTTTTTGTACACAGACATGTATATATATGAAAAATCCTGACTTGATCTTCAGAATGGCCTATTTCATGTCATTTATCACAGATGACTGCAATATAGAGTAGATTCTAACATTTACCTCTTTATAAGCTAGCTATCAATAACCCCCAAAAATTAAAATTACAATGCATAGCTGCATACAACACAACCGTAACAGATAACGGAATCACCCATGAACTCTCATATGATCTTATTTATTTATCTTATGCTTCAGCAGCCTCACATCTACTGCAAAGATCTTTAAACCACATATATTTACCATAAAAATTAGATTATAGCAGTGCTTTCTTAACACAGAAAGTAAGTGGTATTTAATTAGTGTGGATTAAGTGTGTGCATGTGGAGGGGGCGCATCCAAAATTTCCCAGTTGAAGACCCTTGTTTTATTTGCCTCTGTGCCACTCAGTAATGGTTCCCAAGTCACATGATCAGTGCCCTGCCCTGGATCTTCCTCTCCTCTCTTGTGGTCCTTTCACATGTTTTGGTGAGAAGGAAAGTCACCCTCTCCCATGTTTAGACACCTTGCAGGTCCCCAGTCTGTTCCAAAGTTGGAAGACCCACCTGTCCGATCCCCCTTCTGGAGTTCTGTCAGTGCCTTTGTTTAAGGATATAAAAATATTTAAAGCACATTATTTTCTTCTTTTAAAATCTTATCAACGTATAGAAAAAATAACCACACAAAAGTTTACATTCTCAAATAGGTCGTTTTTTTTAATACAATAATCATATATATTTTTTAATAAGGTGTCACATATACATATACACATTATATTAAATATGCTATTTTTGCTTTACAATACAGGAAAATAAATGTATGTGTCACTTAACTAATGCTCATCTGGCAAGCACTGCATGCAGAGTGTGTGTGAGCATCTGTGAACAGTGACAGCACACTGGTGTGCGAAGCCAACATATGGATCAAAAGTTTGGGCACATTGCCATAACCATTATGTCTTTATGGCAAAAATCATCACTGGAGACCTGACCTATACTACCACCAATTCTAGGCCCGCTGTGTGAAATCAGGGCGATTTTTCCATCTAGCACATTAATCTTTAGCTTGTATAAAATAATCAAATACTCACTTTAATATCTACAAAAATCCTGTACAGTTGCCCATGTATTATGGATACTTTAGCTTCCACTCCTTACTGCAGCGAATTATGAGAAAGGGAAATTTTGGTTTAGGCTTCAAAATCATACTTTACACATCTTCAAATGCCCTCAGATGCATATTAGTAACTCAGTATAGATCAATAAGACTTATAGGGTAGCGTGCGTGCGTGCGTGCGTGCGTGCGTGCGTGTGATCTGGATTTTATTAATTTTATTGCAATATATTACGGTTACTACTACTATTGTTTTTAAAATAATATAAACCTTTTCAACCCCTGCTGTTACAAGTAACAATGCTATTATTAATGCAGATTATGTGTGCACACACTATGAACGCTGGCCAGGCAATCCTTAAAGATGTCTATAATAAAAGGATAGACAAATGGCAAAAAATATGCACAACTCAGTGTTTTATGATGAGCATTGCCCTTTAAGCAAAACATGGAGCTTCCCATCCCATTGATGTATTATAAAAATAGACAAAAGTAGCATGATTTAGTTTATGAAACTGCTAATTAACATGGCTACATTGAATGAATGGCTTCTTTACTGAATGGGACAGACCGTTGTGTAATAAGTGTGTCTTTAAACAAGAACCCCAATTCAAAAGGAGGGAAATAAGCTGAACAGTTATACTATTGCCAGCAATGAACAAAACAAAGTGCCTGTCCGGTTTTAGAAAGGTAAAACACGAGGTAATGACTGGCAATCCTCAAAGACACTTGTGTGGGGGTTAACATGTGATTTCAAGCATTTTAGAATCATCAAACACAATGAGTGCTGTTAAGAGTATATGGCCTGTCTCCAGTGAGTAAACAAAACACAGAATTGTACCACATCACAGGATTCATATGGTCATGTAATGTCCTAAGTTGTAGGATAGTGTTTGACTGTCTGTAGTGCACAAACACTAAAACAAACAAACAATGACTGTATTTGCATGAATTTAGTCGAGAAGAGTCCTTGTCGTCCATATTTGAGAATATTTATACATATGAGGGGTAAACTCATGCATCCATACTATTACAGAATGCAGAATAAGCCTGAGCGACAAGAAAGGCTCAAAGAAAGGCTTCATTACACAGCATAACGCCCCAGGCCAGCTCCTCTACAGTGGTGAGACACGTAGACCCAGCAGTACAGTCAATAGCTACATAAAACCTGACATTTACACAAACAAGAAGAACTGCTGGCTGCTGGGAGACAAACAGCCATAACACTTTTTTCAAGGAATACAGCTGTAGGGTTAGGTAACAGCCAGTAAAGGGCTTTATTTTGTATAGGGCCTCAACTGGTTTTCCTTTTGTTTTTAGGTTTTTTTTCTACTACAATGGAACATTCCGGAAACAATATAAAAGTTCTAAATGTGTCAAGTTCAGTGTCTCCCTTTTCTCTTCTTTAGGAAGCTTAGACACACGATTAATCTATTGAGCGTCTGTGAGGTATTTTTGGTCCCTTTTATCATGAACAGGGCGACTTTAATTGGAACATCTCTGTGCCACATTTATTACCACATATAAAACTTGCAAAGTTCACAGTTTAAGGCTAATAATGCATAAAAATCATGAACTATTTAGACCACGACCCAGTCGGGAGCGGGTCGCCGCTGAGAACAGCCTTTCGCTATCTCTCGCAGAGGAGAACCAACTGATTCAATGATGGAACTGCGAATGGTGAGTATTAATATAACCTTAACCTTTACCCTAACCCTCTCCTTGAATTACGCTAACCATAAGACTCCCTTCCCCACAGCCTAACCCTAAGACTCCCCTACCCACATCCTGACACTAAGCCTCCCCATAGACTCCCCTGTAATACTTACCTCTCAGTCGTGTTTGTGGTGGTGTGATGGGCCTGCAGCAGTTTCTGAATGAATAGCTAAGTATGCTGATCCACATAAAATATTCTAACTATTGCTATTTTTAAAACAGAGACAGACGGTTGACTATTTCGGGAACAATTTTCTCAGCAGTGATTGCATCATCCCCCAGTCAATATCCATATATTATTGCTAACTTTTTCTGGAATATCCGGGAGACTCCCGGGACCCCGGAGAGCTGTAAAATCTCCCGTAGTCCTGTTGCCTTACAGAAGCCCTAGCGCTCCTAAAAGTAAGCATTGTGGCTGGGACAGGATCAGGGGCTTCAGGAAGCATAAAATTGCATCAAACCACACCCCTATTAACCATTTCTAACTTCCCCGACCCCGAGATCACCTGGAGGGAAGAAAAGCCGCCAAATATATTTTAGACAAGCTATGAAGCTGCACACACACACTGATGAGCGCTCCCGCCTTATGAGAAGATATAGTGCGCACACACACAAACACACACACACACACACACAAGGGAGAGGACGTTGAAAAGACGATGGTAGCTGTAGGGTAATCATACCAACAAACTATCAGACAGAAGTCCGTCCGATTTAATACACAATGCATGATATTATGCACATCGGGTACTATTAAAAACGAATAATTGGACAGTGTATATAGAATAAAACTATAATGCAACTAACACAGATTTCTGAAGAAGATATATGGAAGATTTGGCCACAAGCTGTCCTGCAATCACAGCTTGCAGTAGCTGGTCAGTCTGATTTATTTTTTATTCTGTCTTTTGGATTTACACCACTGGCAGTAACTGCATATTACAGTGATGTAAATCGGTGCAGAGATGGCCAGCTGTTGCTGTAATCAATTAATCTTTGATTTTTTTTAAAACTTTTATAAACAAATCCTCATGTTCACATATTTTTTTTTTTACAATCATTTATATAGTTATTTATTGTAATATGATGAACCAGGAAAGACTTTGGTTCAGATTTACTAAGCTGTGGGTTTTGAAAGAGTGGAGAGTTTGACCATAGCAACAATCAGATTCTAGATCTAATTTAACTATTGCATTCTAGAGAATGTCAACTAGAATCTGATTGCCCATAGCAACCAATCAGATTCTAGCTGACATTCTCTAGAATGCAATAGTTAATTAAGATCTGGAATCTGATTGGTTGCTATGGGCAAACTCTCCACTCTTTCAAAATCCACAGCTTAGTAAATCTGGACCTTTATGTTCTAGAATGACAAAGACTACATTCGAAGGCCATGCTGCAAACTGCAGTCACAAACCAATTGCTAAACTACAGTAGCAGACGTGTCTTGATAAAAAAAAAAACACTAACTAAACATACAACTTTTTCAAACAGCTTACTGCATTGAAGTGGAAATAGAATCAGTCACATGCATTTAGTTTTGGGATGTCATAAGATAACCCCAGCAGCAGTTTCTATGGTATATGAAGCTAGGAGTCTGGAATGAACATTTATGTTCATAGTGCTGTCATGAGTGAAGTGTCATCACCTCAGAGCAAATTCATAGGAGCACAAAACAGGATAATAAGGGACTTGCAATAAGGAAAGGGTTCTATTATCAGCATAGATATGGATTCTGCATTTACTGCACCAAATCCAGACATTTGCAATATCAGCTGACTGCAGAATCCTCATCGTGTATTAAGTGATAGGCACTCCACACTCATGGCAATCTCAAACACACATTGGGCATGATCCAGATTAAAGATCGTTTTACGTATGCAAGTGTACCTAAATGACGCACTACTAAGTATAATGCAATCCCTTCTCCCGTACGTAACACAGCTGACTTGCGTGTTTAGAGCCCTGCCTTAACTTTTCCTCGAGTATCTTTGGTCTTACGTAAGGCCTTGACGTACGCAAGTGTCGAACCCAGTCAATACTGTACAATTTAAATGCCGTTCTCACTGCGTATATTTGGCTTGCATAGGGATGTCACGACTTATTGTACAGTTACTCTGAGTAACTTTTGCTGTGCGCATGCACTGCATTCCCAGCCAGATTTACGCATTCTATTAAGTCTGGATCAGGCCCATTGTGCCTCTATAAAAACCCATTTAAAATCTATGTTTTAGGTTGACACCATAGTTCAAAGGGTATTAATATTGTTTTTAAAGGTTGCAGGAAGCCTGCATTGAAAGGTTACTGCTATAACTGGTCTAACATTGAATTACCAGGGTTCATTAAATACTTGATCTACATTTTGATCTATACACAAACTACACAGTCTTATGATTCTGTTTATATTTCTTTGAATTACTAATATGTTAAAATCATTTAAAAAAAGGAACAATTTCATAGAGTACATATTTACTGAAGATTAAGGAGTCATGGCCATATCCAAAAATGAACCAAAGTAAATTGAATATTAACTGAATAAAGTATAGCACTTGCTATGGTATGAGACTATTTAAAAATGCATTCCATAACACACAGCATATGAAATCAACATAGAACTAGACAGCAGTTAAGAACCACTAGGCTGACATTATCTGCTCCACCACATATGGCTCTGGTTTTAGTTTATAATTTGGGATATCCTTATATTCATACCAAGCAGGTTTAAATTATTATGATGAGTTACCCTCTACCCCCTCAAATAGGGGGCCTATTCAACTTATCAGCTACCCTTTCAGTCAGGTCATTCTTCCTAATATTTCCTCTAAACCTACAACCCTCCTTTTTATATACACATGCCCTCATGTTCTAATGCATCTCTTCCTTTGAAACATTACAGCCTAACCGGGTATACCCCTATACATTTAAGCTGCCATCATACCATCTATCTCCCTTTTCTGCTACAAGCTATACATGTTTAGTCCTTCTAGTCTTTCTGGGTATATTTTGTTACACATGCCATGTACAATTCTAGTTGCCCCTCTTTGCAGTGTCTTTAATGTATTTGTCCTTCTGGAGACATGGCCTCAAGAACTGAACACAGTATTCCAGATAAGCCCATACCAATGGCCTATAAAGTGGCCTCACTACTTCTTTCTGCTACTAATTTCTCTCCCTAAGAAACCCAGCATCTGACCTGCCTTCTTAAGGCTTGGTTACATTTCTTGGCTACCCTTAAGCCATAAAAAAACGGCGACGCCTATATCTTTCTTCCTCCTTTCCTAATGCTATATTGGGCTCTTGGGTTTTAATGTCCCAAGTGTAATTCTGCATATTTTGGCATTAAAATGCTCTTGCAACTCTTGACCATTCCTCCATTTTACCTATATAATCAGACATTGTGTTTAGTTCCACATCTTTGTGTCATCTGCATCAAGGAATAGTTTCCCCTTCATGCCATATGTAATGTCACCAATAAAGATATTAAATAGCACTTGTCAGTAGTAGTACAGATTCCTGGGGAACTCCACTGGGAAGCTTTCCATCCCCTGTTGTCTATTCTGCAACCAAGAAAGTATATGTAATTGCTTACTGGATTTCACCCGAAGATCATTCTTGACCACAAGTGATTAGGGTTTTGGATCACTTCTACAAAACCAAAGCCAAGACTGCAGTTGCAATATATGCAATGTATAACATGTGTTCTGAAGAATGCTGAAAGGTGCTACAACCTAAATACTTAACACTCTAAACATTTAAACCAGGTCATCCATAGCTTTCACAGCTATTGAATTCCGCAATCTTAGCAAGGGAATCATGAGTTACAACTGAATGGGTTGCACACACCAATGCATACATATCAGTTTTTTACTTACAGATGGCATACCACTGCTGAACACTCCTTTCGTGGCCAGTCAGTTTCAGCCTCTCTAGTTGGTTAGAATAAAGGGAAAGCACATCTGACTAAACACACTTACATGGATTGAGTGTGGCTCAAATGAGTTCAGACAATCTAATGGGATGTCAGAATAAACTATCATTATATAGAAGCTATATAACCTATAGGTATAGGATGAGGAATGCCAAACAGAACAGGCCATCCAATGTTTCAATTCCATTCATGGCTGGGGGGGGGGGCAGGGCAGAAAATATTGCTGGTATTGCTCATGTGATAGCAAGGTGATAACTGTGAGAGCCGAATTAAAATAACTTGCCAATTTGAAAATTAATGTCATTTTGCCTGGCTGCTCTCTGTTCCATTACCAATAAAACACTTAAAGATGCAATTCATGCAGACATAAAGTACTAATGGGCACTTGTTAACATGTTTATAATGCTAATATTTTTCTCTTGCTCAGATGGATCCTTTTTTTGCTATATTAAAGGTAGTAGAACACTAATCTGATCCTGAAGACTTAAAGAGCTTCAGTTTGCATAACTATACTATTAATGACAGCTATTTTCATCTGCTGTATCGTTTTATATTAAACAATCATCGTTCAGTAAACCTAGTCTGAATACTAGAAGCATGGTTACATATTTAGAGTAAATGCCTTTTGCCTACTCAATAACATTGTCAAGGTTTTAGAAAAGCAAATACACCTTTTCTGTGGTAATAACTGCTTGAAAAGGTGTGGTTGTTTTAAAGACACTAACCTATTACTTCTGATACACACAGTCATTAAACCCATGAATTAAACATATGTATGCAAGTATGTTTGCGTAAGCATTGTGAATTCAGAAACTCTGAGGCTTGGCAAGTTTCAGTCATTCAATGCAATTCAGTTTATTTGCAATACATATACACATTTGGAAGGGCCTTAAATCAAATAAAGAGAATAATTCTACACCAATGAGACACAGTGAACTTGGAAGGTCCTGACCTGTTGCAAAATGTAAAAGTGTACCTATAACTTTGGACCTGATTCACAGTTAAGAAAATGCTGCTTTTTTGGTGCGTATATTTAAGAAGGGATATACTGCACATGCGTCGTACCTTAATATACGCAAATTTATGTAGGACTTAAGAACGGGACAGCTCTGAATCACCATTATGAACCTATTTGTTCTAGGTTCATAGTGACTTAAGAAGGAAGGGGCGTGTTGGGGAAAAAGTTAAGAAGGAAGATAAGAAGATTGGTGGAGGGAGGCATTTAAATGAGGAAATCTGGGCGTTGTTAAGCAGAAACGTTTTTAATTAGCCGCCCAACGCACACAAATTAGAACCTAAAGATAAAGGAGCGCTATGGCATTCGTAAGTAACGTAAGAAGCTGAAAACAGGGGGGCGCGTCATGGGAGTCGGCTTGCTACTAGTTGCGTATAATTAATTATAAGAACCTAAATCCTTCTTAAGCGTGAATCAGGTCCTTTATTACTTGCACGGATTACATTTGCAGGCCCATTTTTTGTGCCTATATTGTCACAATCGCCCTATTGGATGGCAGAGTATCCCTGTGCAGCTCCTATGCTAGCACTCGCAAAGCAAGTATTGTAACTGTATTAACATATTATTAGACCGTTTCATTGCACAAGTAGTCCTATATTCACCAGGTCTGCCTACAGATTGTCCAGTATGCTGCTACTTAATCGCAAACATAAAATATATAGAAACCTTTTATAGTTTGTAGAAACAGATTTTGACTGACAAGTTGACCTACATTGCATGTTTATTTAACATTGAAAATATGCATCGATACAACTTCCCATATATTTAAAAACCTCCAATATTTCCCAGACACCATGTAGTAATGATTCCTTGTCCTAGCAAGTACCAAAAAGCTTCTGAGTACCAGAACACCATGGCCTAGGAAACAATACCACGGAACGTGCCTGTGCATATTATAATGAACACATTGTGTTGTTATTTGTGAGATTTATAACGTTCATTGATTCGAACAATTATTTGCTAAAGTCAAAATTTTTACAAGTGGCCATGTTGTGTATGTGTAACACCTAAGGTGCCAAATTTTTGTGTGGTTTTAGGACCATAAAAACTGGCTTAAAATGGAAACTATAGTTTGCAATTACAGCAGGCCCACTTGCTATGTTGTTGTTATGCTATATATTTGTACACTAGTAACAACCACATGTAAAAGGGGTTTGTTTTACACATGTGGTTTCAAAGGCATTTTCAATCTCTATCCTTGAGCTATTATGTAGCACCACAGTAAGGCTTTACCATATATGGAACCAAGACTTAAAAGTGCAAAGTCTGTGGGTGGCACAATGGTATTGCTGCCAACCAGCTCGGGAGCGATGGGTTCATCTCGTACATGAATAGTATTACTTCTGGCTACTTGCACAATTAAAAAACAAAAATATTCACATTCAGCAGTGCCGCCACATTACACAGAGCTTTACAGAGTATATTTAAATAATAATAATAATAACACTAATAATAATAATATTCTAATTTTATCGATGGGACGGTTTTGTGGTAATTACCGGTATGGGCACAACACCAGTATCATCATTACCAAGTTGTACGTTTAAAAGTCTTCAGGCAGTGCAAAGTGCATATAACCTTTAGATAGTAACTACTAGATCACTATAACCTGATAACCACCTCTCACTCCCGCATCCAAGACTTCTCCCGGGCTGCCCCTCTCAATTGGAACATCCTACCACATCCCATCAGGCAATCCAGCACACTCCAATCCTTCAAACGCTCCCTTAAAACCCACTTCTTAAGGCTAGCCTACCCTTCCTTCACCTAAGCTTACCTGCCCTCCCCATCTTCATCACTGTGTCTCCTATCTGTTCACCCTCTCTCACTTAGCATGCTAGCTCTTATGAACAAGGTCCTCCTGTCATCATTCCTCTACCTTTTCCTTATTGCTTCCTATCTTTTTCTCACTACTGTCTATCTCTCTCCTTATTCATCTGCTCCTACACACACATCCTGCAACTTTACTCTCCATAAATATTGTTCTGCTATTTTTGTACTATATGTAATTTTTCCATTGTACATGTTTTGTATTAATTATTGTATTGTATATGTAACTATTGGCTTTGCGGATACCATATGGCGCCTTATAAACGTTAATAATAAATAATATTCAAAATGACCAAACATACATTCAACAATCAGGGGCAATCAACATTCATCAAAGAAAATGGTTTTAATGATGGTAAACATATTGTTTGGTGCAATTATTTAGCATACAGATACTATGTTTTCATTGTATATAATCTTCAGCAGTCAGTTTAATATGTCTGTGTCTTTCCAGAAAATTCTTGAAACTAAAACTACATTTCAGAGGAGATATATCCATAACATACATCATCGTGTCAATTGATCTTTGTAGTGCAGGAACATAGAAATAACCTGTCCGTCTAAGCAAACATCTTTTCTTTCATCAGGTGAGACAAAGCCTCAGTGATGGCAGGACAATGGTTGACATTTTCTGTCCCTGTGGAGAACAGCTTGTCAGGTACCTAATCTGAAAATAGTCACCTGTGCATTTCAAACCTCCAACAAGGGAGAGAGAAAAAAACAGGCTTCCGTCATGGCACCCTGTACTTGTTGGTGCCAGATTACATTTCCACAACAGCTGCTTCTTTTGTCTGCTTTCAGTAAACCCAAACCAGCCTAAAATTTAATTTAATCTGTTGTAAACCAAAGTGTCAGGCACTTAGGTGGCAGCTAAAAGCGCCACTTGCCCACAAATGACTGACACTTGCTAATAATAGGCTTGTGCATTAACAGGGCAGGAGTGGACATTTTGTGCGACTTAAGTTGTGTATGGGAACGGTGCAGTGTGGCCAGTCTCAGCTCCTTAAAACCACCAATACAGGCGATGAGCAGGGCCCACCAGGGCTTTTATGTGATTAGCTTTAGCCGCACTAATACCACCAGTGACCTCTCTTTCAAACCAGGAGCCGGCTAAAGTCCTGGCTTTTCTTAACTGAAAACCAAAATGCCACCTTTCTGCAGCCCTCTAAAAGAGGTTTTTATTGCTTAACCCTTTACTTTTACTTCAGACTTTTTCTCTTTTACCAGTGACAAAATCATTTCAAAGCAGAACAACTTTTAGCAAAACTTCAGAAAATTTTATTTTCCCTGGCTTTAGAGAAAATAAATGACTCAATGATCTATTGTCACAAAGTATACCATTATAATAGTATATCACTAAAATAAAATGGTTATGTTAGATGAGTCAACTGTATTGTGCCATTGGAGGCTACATAAGAATGTAAAGCTTACATATGGAACCAGCAAATCTTTAGCATGCAGTAGACACCATTCATAATTATCACACAATGGAACCAGTTTCTGACAGGTGGCCAAATTAGGTACAGATCTTCCAATTGGTTCTCAGGCTAGAAACTGGGTCTCCAAAAGGCAATAAATGTGCTTTCCTGAATGCAGATTTATGTTAAATTTACCAGGATATAAATTCCATGTATTTAGTTTTTCTTTGTTTTCTTAATAAATGAATATCACATTGTCTGAGCAGACACAAGAATGGTCTATTTTGTTCACTGGAAATAACAGTAGCAGTGGGGATATAAGCACATCATAAAGGAAACTGCACTGAAAGTTTTTTAGTAACTTGTAAGGTCATTAGGAGCTGTAAATATTGATAAATTGTTCCACACTGGCAAACATATAGGTGCCTTTTAGTGTTGGAGAGAACATACAAACTTGACACAAATAAGGCACTGTCAAGGCTTTGAACTCATGACCTCATAACATGATGCTGAAGTGCTAACCACTTGGGCCACCATCCATTAATAAGAGAAAGCACTATTAACATCACATTTTCTTCCTTACTCAGCACTATTGATTTTAGCTGGACTGTGAAGTTTATTGCTATCCCCAACTCAAATCTTCATTATTCAATTATTTTCTCATTTTATAAGAATTATAGTAGGCGTATAAAAATAAAAAAATAAAAATTGGTTGAATATGTAAGTATCTGCTTAAGTAACACTTACTGATGATCAATACTCTAATATAATATCATCTTCATTTGTTTCCAATTAACAATATTCAAACTTTTAAGAGATCCCTTGTCACCATTAACTAATCCTGTTCAGTACAAGGAGAGATAAAAGGAAAATACGTCCAGAGATGTCTGAGATGTACAGCTGACTGAACGTGTCAGTTATGTTCCAAATGGGTTTTTGCAGGTCAAGGTTCTGTAGGCAACAACAGCACATACTATTTTTAGACAGGATAAGGTCATCAGGCCTATAGAGACAGCGAGGTCGACAGCAAAACTTATTGATCAGTCTCTGGAACCGGTACTCTAGAGACTTTTAGATTGAAACAAAAATTGCCCATCCGTTTCTACAGTAGACGCACCAGCTAAAAGCATGAAGGTCTAAAGATCTTTTAGGAAATAAAATGATTAGTAGGTAGTAACAGTGCAGAGATTAGACAAGTTCATTTAACAAGATAAAAGGGGAGAAGGTCACAGGGGAGAAAAAACCCCAGACTGGTAATATGTTCCCTTAATATGACCGGGGTAGGAAACTGTATGTGTAACATAACACATACACTTTATATTTAGAAACCAAACACGAAACAAAAGAAAATACTGCTGTATGACAAATGTAGTGTAAAAAAAACCTCAATGCAAAAACAGGATAGTATGCTTTTCATGCCTAAAATGTGGGTCATTTACAAGAGTTAATAAAGTTGTTATAGACACACACACACATATATA
>WWET01003286.1:76161-90055 GCA_011038615.1 Limnodynastes dumerilii | reverse complement strand
CACACACACACACACACACACACACACACACATATATATACACACACACACACACACACACACACACACACACATATATATATATACATACTTTTAAAATAAAATAATTTGCTCATTGTCATGGTTATGAAACAGGACAACAAATAGCTAGGTCTATGCGATTTAACAACACTTGGAATTGGAACAAACACCCTCTTTACTAAGCAGTTCCCTTATAACAATTGCACGGTGATCACTGTTTTGGATCTATCAGAGCTGTGATGTGTATACAGATTCACTTCAAGAGACATTTTGAATTGACCAATGACCATCTAAAGAGGCTCCAACCATTTTATGCTTGATACGGACTTATATTTCATCAAAACCGTAATACCAGTAGGAACCTAAAACAAGTGTTACCAGCTACAACAACAAATTTGACATTAATGCAGAAAAAGCGAATTCACAGGAGGCGAGTGCTCTGAACTAATATTACTATGCTAAAAGCAAAGATATTTTAGCATCATTTCAGTTAGGACAACTGAACATGGATCCCTGTCCAATCAGAACGTCCTTAGAAGTACGTCAAACAAAGTGAAATGATTCAACAGTAGTGAAGAAAGTGTGTGAGCACACAGAACATCTGAACAAAAAAAAATAATAAAATAAAAATAAAGACAAACCGAAGTAGAATTTCTAGTCGTTTACTTCTGGAATTTGGCGATGTATTACAAGCAGTATCTATAACTCCTTGACAGATCCTTAACGTTTACAGGAAATAAGAGTCTGGTCTGCCACATTTAGAACCATTTAGTAGAGCCGAGTACTCTTACCAAGACAGTCCTTTACATTTTAAAGTCATTTAACACAACTATTTTTATTTTGTGTGTGTAGCGCTTGGTATTCTCGGTAAAGAGATATCATTCAAGGTGTGATAAAGACAAGCAACTTCTGTCCTTTAGATCAGTGCATACACCTATAACAACAGATATCTCCTAATCAGAAGCCTGAGGAATCTTTACTATGTGTATTATTCAGATGGTTTCACATTCTGGCCATGATCACATAAGGGAATGTTCTACCTTGTCTTGCAATGCACACAGATATAAGATAACAGCATAATAACAAATTGTTTCCTGGAGAACGTGCATAGCAGCACCTGCCTCTCCACTCTTTCTTCTTGATGATTACTCACTAGGTGATTCTTTGTTACATCTTCCTTTTTCTCCTCTAATAAATATTTAATTGTCCAAAATTCAAGCATTCTGTTTCAAGCTGCTGTATTGATTATGCATTTTGCCAACTGACCTGAGGCAATGTCTGCAGGCTTTTTTCTCAAGCTGAAGGTTCTCTACCATCAAATCAAGGTACAAACCCTTAAACATTTCACGCAAAAACAAAAGAAGACAATCTCTCACAACAGCAGAAATGTTTATCTTCCGGAACAAACTTTTCAAAATAAAATATTTATGAAAAACCAGGGCCGACATTAACAATTGCTGAGTGTGCGTGTGGTTTAGTTCACAATATAGCTATATTCGGTTAAGTTCATCTGCCCAGCATCAAGGCACCTCCTGTAGGTGAATCCCCAGCAGTTTTCTATATATGTGTACTCAGGAGGTCTGTATTAAGACACTCCTGCCATTTGAAAAAGTGTGTAGCCGCACTTCTAAACAAATATATGAAATGTGTTCAAGTGTATATATACACCTGAGTACACATATAGCAGAAGGATAGGGACTCATCTATAGGAGATGCCTTGATGTTGGGCAGGTGAGCTTAACCCAATATAGCTATATTGTGAACTAAACCTCCTTTTTATATATGTGCTGACACATAGGGCCATATTTACTAAGCTGCGGGTTTGGAAAAGTGAAGACGTTGCCCATAGCAACCAATCAGAATCTAGCTGACATTCTTTAATATATATATATTTATTATGATCGTTTATTTATAAGGCGCCATAAGGTGTCCGCAGCGCCGTTCAAAATACAACAAAATACAACAAAATACATTACAGACATACAGATGGACAGCATAGTATATATTAAGTACAATATGACTATAAAAATATCACAGAAAAACAATTAAGTGAAGCAAGCATACAACGCAAGGCAAAATGTGGTGTCAAGCTTGGAAAATCAGGTAGCAGAGGATAGAGCGCAGTGAGAGGTAGAGAGGGAGCCACCAGGTGGGGATTGGGTAAAAGGGTAGCAGAGGGGGACAAGAGAGTACAAAGTGAAGAGGGAGTGGTGGCGGAAGGATCAACATTAGGATGGAGGGCCCTGCTCAAGTGAGCTAACACTATGTTGGAGGGAAGAACTTACAGAAGACATAAGAAGAGGGTAGGAAATGGACTGCTGGTGTGAACGGAGGAGAGTGGGAAGGAAGAGAAGGGATAGATGAAGGATGCAGTGTGGATGTTAAGTGGAGGAGGGGTAGGTTAGCCAGAACAGGTGCGTTTTGAGTGAACGCTTGAAGACCTGCAATGTGGGGGAGAGTCTGACTGAAGAAGAAAGGTCATTCCAGTTCAGAGGTGCAGCACGGGAGAAGTCCTGGAATAGGGGCGTGAGATGTGGTGAGTGAAGAGGTCAGACAGTGCTGGTTAGCAGAACGGAGAGGGTGGGAAGGGGTGTGCATGTTGATGAGGGAAGAGAGGTAGGGAGCAGTGGATGAGGAGATGGCCTTAAAGGTTAGCGTAAGGAGTTTAAAGAGAGGTCTGAAGCGGAAAGGAAGCCAGTGGAGGTTTTGACAAAAGAGAGGCCGAGGTAGAGCGGCGTGAGAGGAAGATGAGCCTGGAAGGTGCATTGAGTATAAATTGAAGGCGGGCAAGACGGGTGAGCGGGAGACCTATGAAGAGGAGGTTACAGTAGTCAAGGCGTGATATGATTAAAGAGTGGATAAGGGTTTTAGTAGCTTCATTGGTGAGGAAGGGGCGGATGCGTTCAATGCTGCGGAAACGACAAGAATGAGAGGGGAGATATACATACACACACACACACACACACACACACACACAGATGTGGAGGTTGAAGGCACTCACAGAGACTTGACACAGCTTTTAGTAGATAAGAAAAGCTCTAGAGAGCTATATTTAATCCAAATTACTATAAGTACATATTGCAAAAGTCTGACGTTTCAATCGCGGTAACGCGATTTTCCTCAGGGTACAATAGGACAGCATGTGTCCTGACTTCATCAGGAGGTATAGATAGATATATAGACATTTTCTGGAAATGGCTCTCAGTTTCAGACCAGTGTGATTGCATATTTTGTCTGTGATGTGGACTGTTGATATTGCAAGTATTTTCTTAGGTCTCATTACAATAGGAAATGCCATTTTGCGGTCAATTATGATGAAAATTGTGATTGTGACTTGGAGAATGAGAATTCAGAAATTATAAGACGTTCATAAATCAAGTGACGTCACATTAATCACTATAGCAGAGGGCTCCATTTAGCATTTTACACCAATGAGAATTTTCTTTTTTTTCAAGTCATCTCTTTGGGATCTGAAGACCAGATCCATACAAACCGGTAATACATGTGTGTTTGAACTAACACTACTGATCAATAGGAACCCCCATTGTGTGTGCTCCATAATTGGCCAACCACAAGCAGATCTGATGATCCTGTCTAATGCTATTAGAATACTTCCATACCTGCTAAATACCACTAGAGTTCGCAGAAACAGCAGCATTGTCAAAGAATGATCTGATCTATATTTAACAGCTATGAAAAGATTTTGGAAAGAGGACTGTTCTGTATACTCCGGTATTTCTAACTCATTAGCCATTCACACCAAACTGGATAGAACAGTGATGATCAGTTCTGTGGGGACAATGTAAGAACCTAAATATGCATATATAAATTGCTTTGGAATTTTGATAGTATTCAGCTGTGTATGCCAAGCAGATTCATTTTATTTTGTACTTATGTCAGTTGATCGTTTTGAAAAATCAACATGTTTTATATCAAATTAAACAATTTACAATAGATGCTGCCCATCCATTTTTAGTGATTACAAAGGTTTGATCAGTAATTTACTTTTTCCAGACTAAAGGCATTTCACAATATATTGGCAAAGAAAGCAATACGAAACATTTTATTCAATATGGCGTAAACATGAAAACAACCGATTGCATACTACATAATTCTCCATTTACTACCTTGATGTGTGAGGTTTTAATCCTTCACTTACTTCCAATATGATGGAAAACCCTACCTATAACTTCATTCGTCAAAGAATTCTCTTGGGAAAGGGACTCAAACACTAGTAAATTAAATCATATGTGCATCAATAACATCATATAAGTATCCGAAAACAAAGTGTATGGCGCTTACTGTGTAAAACCACTTTCATATCGGATTGTGAGGGATAAATCATAAAGAGAATCCTACTACAACTGGCCATACACCCCTTAATTTAGTGTTTTGTACTTAAAGGAAAAATATATCATCAAGGCACACTCTGATGCCATGACAGAATATTTTTCACCGTGAAAATATTCTAACACAAGAGGAAATAATGGCACCCAGGGAACAAATCCATGTGCAAAACGCAGTCAGTCATTTGGTAAAAAGGCTTCTTTCTCCACCATTTACATTTTGAAAAGTGCACAATTAATTACTGCAGATTTTCTCTCATGTATCTCATGCTGAATTGCCAAAATTGGTCTGTGAAATAAAAATGTATGGAGTAATTAAATGGATATTTATAATTAGAACTTAATAATTTGCATCAGGGACAAACGAGCTCTGATTTCAATCTGCAGTGCATTTAAATTAGCCTGAAGATAGAGTAATTTGATGTTTTATAGTCCCTCTCTTAGATTATGAAACAATAGCGGCTGCGGGGCCAGTGTGTTTGTGTCAGGGATGTGCCGTGGTAGCTGCAATGAAAATGTTTGACAGTGCGAGAGGCGCTATAAATTACATGGCAACTGTGTAAAAGCCATGATGGAACAAGTAAGAAGGCTGACCCATAACACATTTGATTCATTGCGGTACACACAGCTTCCCTGCGCTAGTTTTCGGCCAGCAACGGCACAGCACGACTACTTAGCACACAGAGCACTGTAAATTATCGCTAGTCAACACCATTGATTTCTAGTCAACATTTCAATCAGTTTGAAGTAAAAAATAATACACAACTCATTCAGCAACCTATTAACCAGTCAGCCGCAGGTCTGTAGCGTTTTAATGGTACTTTAACTCAAAAAGGGTGATATCTGTCACACACTTGATTAGCCAAGTATACAGAAACACAATAATTACAGGTTTTGACGTCTTTCGATTGTATCATTTGCAGGAAATCTATTTTTCTTTAGTGTTAGACAAATGTTTTTAAGTACATGGTGCTATACTGTGTGAATATTTACAACGCAAAAAAATAAAATAAAGCAAGGTTCTTTAAACAATATTTATGGAGTATGCTTGTGAGCAGGGCCCCAGTCAAGATTCTTCATATTCTGAAGCATTACCTAATATGATGGTACTTTATAAACAGTTACAAAATATTTGAGGGGTCTTCAGCGTGCTTTCACTGTATTATTTAAAAGGAAATCCTCTCAGATCCCTGTTGTATCCTAACTCCAGTGCGGCAAGGGAAGGCCTCTCACCCACTTATAGGCTTACACCTTATGAGTTTCACACCATTCTCACATGAAATGGAAACCGCTTGGAAATATGTATAGAGCATAAATAAAACCCAAAATATAAAACTAAAATAGATCCCTCCCCGTGCGCAAGTCTGGATCCGGTTCTAAGGGCGTTTTAAAGCACCATTCTAGCGTATTGTGAAACAGTATTACATGTCAGCATAGACACCAATAGAGATGGCTATAAATTAATTGTCATGTGCTGTTCATGTTTGCAATAGATTTCACTGAATAGTTCATATTAGCACACAAACAAGAGATCATGCTGCACTGCAACACAAGAATTGTGATGAAATTGCCCAACAGCAATGAAAATGTTATATATGATGATGAAGTATAAACAAGCCACTTACACCCTGGTGGTTGTGAAGCATATACGATACAAGATTACGTGGAATGGTAGCATCTGTTACAATGCAAGGAAGTAACATGCGTCTCCATACAGAATTTGTACTTCCTGATGTATACGTAATTTTGCTACCCTGTAAATATAGTTCCTGCAATTCTAAAGGCACATAATTGTTAAGCAAAGTTTTTTTTTGTTAAAGTTATACAGGTTTTATATAAAATTCATGCTACTCAGGAGATAACGAAGCAACAGCCAACACACTGAGACACCACTGTTTTTAACAAGAAATCAGTAATAACAGCAAATTAACAATGAAATAATGATCTGTTAGGTAGAAGTCAAACACACTGATCTATGGCTGTATTTAAAATATTTTCTTGTTGAAAAGAATAGAGCCACATGTAAACACGAGGGCTTCCTTTCATTTTCTCCGTATATACACACACAAGTATTTAGATGCCCTTTCTGAAAGGTTTAAGGTTATGTAACCCACAGTTCCAACAAAAAGCTGAAATAAGGCAGATAAACTTTCTGCCCATCATGAATAACTGATGCGCCCTGCATTTACATAACATGAGTCCATCTCTCCCCACCAGGTGTTTACAAGGTAATTTTACACAATTAACGCTTTGATGAAGATTTCTTGATTTTAAAATAAAACACATTTAAATATATCTTAATATTTATTTTTCTATGAAGGCTTCTATCTTGAGTTACAAGTTTTCACTTCTAAACCTCAGCATTATTAGATATTCTTGTAACTGCAGAACTACTACTACTGCAGGTCACTGTTACGGAGATACATATATGTACAAGAAACAATAAAAATAATTAATACTTGTACTAGGTGAATAGAATCAGATTATGAAACCCAGCTGCCAAAAGTGGTTCAACATTAATAGGTGGCAGACACACACGTGACTGCTATCACTATAGCAACAGTGTATAAACACTGCAGCAAAACATACTGTTCATGATAAGCTGCTGCAGTCACATGACCCATTGCACAGTGTCAGACATTAACTACAAAATATATTCACCCTGAAAGGGAGTGTGACATGGGACGGTCATAGGCCAATTATTGAAAGTGTATGGAGGAACAATTCACATGCAGAGGAACCGCCAATATTAATTGTAACATTTCTGTTAAAACCCTCAAATAGTAAACAAAAAAAACACCAAATAAAAAACTTCATGATTCTATCATTAATTCTAAGCATAATGAAGGACATGAACATACACACACAAAACCTAAAACACCACACACACACACACACACAGAGACTGCTCCACAGAGCGTGGAATCTACTAGAGGCCAGGTTTTTACTGCTGCCCCCGATGGTGGGGACAGACTTTGCTGCAGACAATCAGTAAGTCATGATCCTGGAGGCAGTCTGAGGTGAAGCAACAAAGACAGAACTCAACTAAAGTACAAAACAACAAAGCACGGAAAATAGCAAACTAGAGTCTTTATTAGTACACAAACAATGTTACAGGGGTTATAGAAGACTAGTGAGCTGGGTGCAAAAGGGATATTAACAGTGACAAAAAGTAACAAGACATGATACACAGAAGGTTATAAACACTGGAGAATACAGATACAAACAGAATCAACACATACACAAAACACAAGGTGGGATAAATACTTGATAGTGGACTGCTAAACAGAAATCAATAGTGCAAATCAAAGAAAACAATGATCAACAACCTGATAAGCAAGCGGCAGTACTTACTACTCAGATGCTCGTAACATACTATATAAATATATATATTATATATGCATACATGCCAAAAATGAGAATCTAGTATAAGAATATAACATACACATTTATTTTAGCTAATGTATAAACCACCTTTGAATAAAAAGAACCACCAGCCAAGAAACCATGAGGCATCAAGTAGCACACAACTTGTACAATCTGCACTCTATATCAGATCACCGTGCAAGGTAAACATACAAGTGGTCACAATATGGCATATTTAATTAGCTGAGAAACAGCAGGATAACACAATAGCGCAGCTCACGGTTATCTACAACCGTTGCCAAGCACAAATACTGTACATCATAGCTGATTCCAGGAAACATGAATGAATGCCCAGGAGGCCAACTTATAGTAATAAGTTGTTTTGTTTTCTTTTTTTATCCCCCTACAGTGAAATCCAAACTCTTTCTATTGTCTTGCTAATTGATATTGGAGATTCACAGAAATACAGTTAATCTTAAGTCATATTTAAGTTATTTTTATTATTCGTTTATGGTTCGATCCCAACAAATTAGTCCTTTTGCATTACGTTTAAAACCGCTCTAAACTAATTTCCGGGTAATGGACAGAAAGGCTATCTCCTCTGATTGTAAGCAACAGGTGCCTTATAATTCAGCTCATATCCAGATACATAAAGGGGTTTATCAAATACAACAATCTTTTGTTGACGTGGACTTACAGGTCTTAGTAAAACCAAACTACTTTTCAGTCTCAATTTAGCCTAAAGCAAGGGTGTAACTACAGTTACTGCGTCATTCAGGGGTCCAGCAATGCCACCCACCCCACCCCAATTACCTTCACAGATGTCCTCGCCCCCCCTAAGGCCTTCAAAATAGCACAGTGGATAGCAAAAAAAAAAGCATGTGTGTATTTTCTAGGAAAATTCAGCTACAGAACCCAGCAATGTCCTGTTCTAACCCTGGTCCAAAGTGTACTTGCTGTTGGCACTTAGGGCCGTATTCAGAGATCCGTTTCTTTAAAGTACGTAAATATACGCATGGCCGCTGCAAGGCAACACCCATGACACCCCTCACACGGACGGGTTGACGGGGACTTACAAGTGCCTCGACCCACCCGTATCTTTAAGTGTGTAGTTCCGAGCGTATAATACTTCTGTACGTGCGTATCTAACTAACCGCACCCTCAAATGGTCATTTAAATGCCTCCCCCCACCAAGTTATCCGGATCTTCCTCTGGACGGATTATGAAGTACACGAGTCCGTGCCTGCTGGACTTCAGTGCGTAAAATAAACGTAGATCGCATAAATTTTGTTACTACACATGCGCAGTTCATCAGATCGTAAAAATACGCACGGAACTTCACGAAAAAACGGCTCTCTGAATACGGTCCATAACCAGTGCTTACCAAATAAAATAAATAAAAGTTCACGATTTCAACACATTATCAGAATTTAGAGTAAAACAACAGATTCCAAAATAGCAGAGAGTGTGTTATCTGTGCACGTTGGTGTCATACAGTTGGTATATAGCAATTTTCCAGCACAGTACTCGGATGTTCCCTCTTCCCCAGTTACTGTTATAGACTATGCAGCTCCTCACAGCTCACGCTCTGCTGTGTGACAGGGAAACAGAATTTCCCTCTCACTGCTATAATCACTACAGAGACCTTACAATGCTGGCCTGTAAAAGAAGGCTTTCCACAACTCCCGTTCCGTAAGCTATCACTGAGCAGTCTACAAGGCTGTTCTATACAAACACCCAACATATTTCAAACACTTAATTATTTGACAGTAATTTACACAGTTTGTGTTCATTACAGTACCAGTCTGCTGTGAATTTTCTACCTCAAAACATGTACATAAACTGATATAAAAGAACATGCTTTAGCCCAACATAAAACCTCTGATAATAATATACCTTTTAAAGAGACAAGAAAATATTCTTTGATAATTAGGATACAGCACTGCTCAAACATGAACCATTGAAAGTAGCTCTTAATGCCCTTGCACCCGTCCAACAGTAATTGGCCATTTACAGCCCTGGTTAAATCTGATTATCTTGTAAATGTTGCAGGGAGGACTCTACTGTACACCAGTGTATGTATGTGTATTTACACACAGATTAGGGGCTCATTAATGGCTAATAACAGAGGGAAGAATGATCATGATTTCCAAAAAACAGTAACTTGGGGAACATATTTTGTCTTTTTTTATTAGATCTGGACACAATTGTTAACCTTAAATAGTTTCACATCAATCATACACGAAGACCAGTCTTGAAAAAAAAAAAATGCATTATTAATAAAACCGCAGTTTAAAGTGTGGGAAAATATTCAGCTATTACACAGAGACTGTGTGAAGAACCTGTAACTTATTACGAGCCACTTATTCTACTCACAGTCACGTGTTTTCTTTTCACGGAAAAGATTACAATAGAACATTAAAAATGCATCTGATAACAAGAACTGAAAGTATGTATAGCAGTGTCAAAAAAATATCTAAGCTTTAGATTGTAATCCTACCGCAAAGACAAATAGAAGGCTGACTAATGACACCAAACACCGATCTGAAACTATGTGAGGCATGGAAGGAGCAAAGGTGGGGCATATGAGGAGGCCTTACTACACCTCAGAACTACAATATATTTATAGATGAAGGGAATGGTAGGTAGTTCAGTCACAAGCAAAGTTTACACAGTTCTAAAAAGTGTGAACGCTTCCTGAATACTTCAGACTTCCGTAATGTGAGGTTTTTTTTACACTCTGAGACTAAAAACGAGGCGCATTTTGCAAATACACATACAGCGTTCTTCCAGTACAGATATGGATCCTCGGGATCCAGACCTCCATATTGGAAGACTTTCTGATGGCAGGGCTAAGCACCTTCCATACTACTATCTAGACTAATGTGCTGTCCACATCTTGAGTGGAGACGGTGGGGAAGTTTTAAAAAGGTAGGTGTCAGACAGTGGCCTCTCCTCGTCCGCACAGATGGTTTGATCCAGCATTGGAACTCCACTGCCGCCGTGCTTGGAGCCCAAGTAAAAAGATTCAGTAGTCAGAGGCTACCTTTACCTGTTTCAAACAGTCAGAAGTTACTGAAAGAGAAAAAAAAGAAATGTAATGTCTGGATGGATACTTACAAAGATAGCATCTATACCATGAACTAACAAAGGACCTTGAGAGCGAGTTAGGTGTGGACAGAACTCACTTGTCCAGCTCCTAACCCGCCCCCTCGTTTTTAGGTACCATATGGCACTTAAGAGTGCCATTGGGCTATCTGAACTTACCGTGCATCGTTTCCTTCTTTAGAAGGAAACTACGCACGGAGAACGGCTCTCCCCGCCCACTTCACGCTCCCCGAGGTGGCATTAGCACGCCTCCTCCTTCTTAAACTACTCCGTGCGGTCTTTCAAGATCGCACAGAGTCAATCTACATACCTAACCGGTACGTGGATTGCGTAAATGACCTACCACGCATGCCAAAGCTTCTTAAGTGTGAATCAGGTTCAAAGAGGGAACACCCACTCACAAAGTCCACTCAGCGCTTCTGGCAGAAGTCTCATTTTTAGCTTGGAATATTTTTCGATCGATGAGGACAGATTCCTATGCCCCAGAGGGTGGTGCGGAACAGCATCCTCAAGATGGAAGACAACTCAGAAGTCAGTTTCTAGGCCAATATTTTCAAGTGAGCAACTTACACAACTATAGCCTAACCAGACTAGAATTGTCTTTTATATACAGAGGAGTCAGGTTTGATTATTTTTAGCAAACCCATCAATCCCTTACAGTAATTTCTAAGTGACACTTTACTCATCTTGTAGAAGTAACATTTTTAAAGTACATTATATACGAATACAATGTCAGTCTTGGGCCAGGAGAAGCTCCTCTGCTGATCAAGCCCAGACGTGTCTGATTTGCATGGCTTGGCTTTCTACAGAAGTGTTTCTGCAGTTTTTATTTGGGAAGGGGGGGGGGGTCTGCTTTCTGTTGTGCTGTTGCTGCTGATTTCTGGTATACCTTTTTGTTTTATCTCCCTTATCCTGGACCCCTGTGTTCTTGTCATCTCCACATCCCCGTGTGATTCTTACATGTAGCACCCGACTCTAGTAAATGTAATGGCACCTGCCTGCGTGGCCAAATGACTGGTCTCAACTGGTTCTCAGAGAACAAAAAAAAAAAAAGCTATTTTGTTTTCCTTTCTGCCTTCAGCCGCAAGACCTGAGAGACTATGATGAACAGTCAGCAGGTATAAAAAAAAAATATTGAATGCTCCTGGGCTATGACACTTTCTCATCAAAAGCCTGGACTTCATCCAAGTTCATCTGTTAATGGACAGCATCATCCCACCCCCACCCATCTTCCCCTACACGCTCTCCAGATCGCCTTTAACCTGTTGTATACCATAGGGCCCTGCAGGCTGCTGCACACAGACATGAACGGTGTGCTTTATGGGACCACTGAGGGGTTAAACTTGAGTTACAGTCCTTTAAAAGAAACATCTCATTTAATGTTACATGTCATTCCATAATGTCAGATTGCTAGACTTTGTTCTTCTGGGCTTAAATTAAGGCTCTGTGGTGGTATCTTTAGTATCAAGGGGTTTGCTGATCAACAGAAGGGTGCAGGGCCAACAGAGGTGACCTAATTCAGTGTTCTGAAGTGTTAATAGTTTATTTCACGTGGTCCCATTTCTCCCATATGACACATGTACATTTGGTAGGTTCTCTACCCGTATTATCCCCTTCCCCCTCATTTAATAGGGCTTTCTGCAACATAAACAGATTCAATAATAAGGTCTTTTTAGTCCACCCCCACATTCCCCATCAAGCTCCTACAAACTAGACACTGATTATGTCTGTGCTTTCTCCTTGCTATTCAAGATAAACAAAGTGCTTTAAGTTCAGGGCACACCCTGGGACCCTTGACAAAGCAATCTATCATTCTGTCTGCTAAACCAGTCTGGCCACACTAAGACTATAGAGGCTGAAGCTCTCCGTGTACAATTTTTCCATTGTGCTGCCGGCCTATTACAACTT
The DNA here is from genome assembly GCA_011038615.1 of Limnodynastes dumerilii. Lineage (NCBI taxonomy): Eukaryota > Metazoa > Chordata > Amphibia > Anura > Limnodynastidae > Limnodynastes > Limnodynastes dumerilii. The sequence continues at coordinate 77,306 of WWET01003286.1, read as the reverse complement.
ACTTCCATTCTTTGCCACTTTCTCCAGAGCAGATGTGATGGACCACTTGGCTTAAGCCCCTCCTAGTCCAGACAGAATTGTTGAAAGAAACCTTGGGAATTAGAGAGTACATGACCATGGTACAAGGCGGTCACTCTTATTTTTGTGCTCTCACCTCTACAGAATACTCACTATTTATCACTGCAAGCTTTTCAGTGCCATGACTCTCTATAGCAAAGATCGAGGCATGAATCAAGTCAGAGCAGGCTTTTCAACACCGAGAGGCAAGCAGTGCATTGTGTTGGCAATGAAAGGATTAATGAGGGTATCTATCAATAGTATTGCTGTGCTAAAAGCAATATGCCTTAATCACAGTGTTTTGTCTTTTTTTTTCCTTCACCATTACGTAGCAAAGCAGCTACAATGATTGCAGCATATAAAAGCCTGCCTAGCACTTCATAAATAGTTCAAGCCTATTCTGAGCACCCCCCAAATTCATACACACACACACACACAAATAGACAGGGACATGACTTGTCACATGATCAGGGACTGTGACACCAATATTTTCAGTTATTTAAGCGGCTATTCCAGTTTTGTTTTGTTTTTCTAATTAGAAACTATGGAACAGGCCACTATTGCCTATTACGATTCCTCAAGCTAATGCGCAGACAACCTTCAATGTGGGCACACTAAGCGTCCAACAGCTTACAAAATAGTGGGCACACAGACAGTGGATGGCTGTTGTGCATTATTTCAACCCTCCCGCTCATTGAAGGAGGGAATCCCAGTGGAGTGGTTTACAGATTTACACTCCGCGAATGGCAAAGAATTCTTTGGCATAAGTGTGTGTTTGTTGATCAAATGTCACATCATGTGCTTGCCTTTATTATAACTTACAAAACCCTTGCCTCACTCCCCAAGCATTGCCAAAGACAACACAACAGGACGATAAGCAAACACATGTATTTATGGATCATGTGAAGTGCTAGCAGCCATTAACGTTTCTCTCCATTTCACATGATGTTTCAAAAAGCATTTCATAGGCTCTGCAGAACAAGCTCCTTGTGGCTACATCAGGCTTATTTGTCAGATTTCATGCTAATTTTGTCGGTTCTCTAACATTTCATTGATATTCACAGGGAGCCTAAGTGGGCTTCAGCAGG
>WWET01003286.1:38229-57720 GCA_011038615.1 Limnodynastes dumerilii | reverse complement strand
AAACATCTGCATAGAAAATAAAAATAAAATCAGTTCTACAGAAATGATCATTGCCTGCCACAAACAAGGCATTCAGAGATACAGACAGACGCCATTAAGAAAACATACATGTAGATGGTATAAGCAAGACTGACAGAGATCTGACGCCTGGTGATTCTACATTGCAAGTTAATAACAAGCTACACACCATTCACACACTTTCTGGGATCACTGAAACCTCACAACTCCGTAGGTGGAATAAAAAAAAAACAATACTAATTTCATCTAAAATACCCTGCAATCTATATATTTTTTTTATATTTTCAAGGCTACAGCAGGACAGTCGCTTTGATGGCTCAGATAGAAAATCTGCCTCTTCAGATCATTGGGGGTTATTATTTTGCTTTTCCTGTCTGAGTTGTTGGCAGGAGAGGCTGCACACGCGGTGCTTGTAAACATTCAGACACGAGATTTTTCCCAATCAAAATCCACTTCCACTTTTTTGAAAATCTTCCAAAAAATAGTAAAAGAGAGAGAGAGGAGAGAGAGAGAGAGGGAAAGGAAGGGATTTCCTCTGCCAGCTGCAATCCAGAAGAAGTTTTCAAAAGAAGACTTTGGGAAGAGATTTCTCAGTTGCATCTAAAGATCTCAGCTCTCCCTGGGCTTCATGGAGCAGCTACTACAGAAGGACAGAGGCAGCAGCAGCAGCATGCCGACCCCTCACCCCAGCCATTACAGGAGGACAGACACCGCTCAGCTGCGATCGCCCTATGCAGACCGCAAAAATGCACTGATCTCAGGCTAAACCTTGCACCTTTAGGGTTGCAGTTCTGAAATGTCACTTTGGAAGAAGAGTTAGGACTTCATTGGATGCATTTAGATCTATTTTCTCAAGGAGTTCATGATCATTGTGCATGATCCCTGCTAAGTGTCCAGTCTGATGCCTTGAGATGCATACATTTTTTTTTGCTACCATGATCTCTGAGCTTTGGTCACAGAGGGGAAAAAAAAAGGAAAAAAGTGTTTGAAAAGACAAACTAGAAGAAAGTGCAGCTGTGATCACTTTCTCTGGTCTCTCTCCCCCTTCTCACCTTTACATGAGGTATGTGTGAAGCTGCGCCTGGGTGCAGGTAAAGCATGGATTAAGCCAGGTACTTACGTGAGTATGAATGAACAGAGACATTCAAAGCATGGGCAGGGCCAGGGGGAGAGGAGAAGAGAGTCGAAGGCAAACCAGGTGCAGGCTAGCCAATGGACAGTGATCAGAAGGAAAGGGGGGTGGGAATGAGGGCACTCACAGTACAAGGGGGAGGGGGAGGAGAAGGGGCTAGACACAAGCTGCTGCTTATTGAAAGCAAAAAAAAAAAATAAAGAAGCACAGTGTTGAGCTGGAATCTGATCCTGCTGTGGAGATAGCACAGAGAAAAGAGATCACAGCATCTATCACATAAACACACTATATACCTAGAGCCCTGTGAGAGCAAACAAATGCTCACAGGCAGCCTGCATGGAGGGAGCAGAGGGAATCTGCCAGGGAAGAAGGTGACATGCCAGATGATATGGAATGAGAGAGGAGGCTGCCGGGGTCAGTAATGAGAAACAGCAACTAGGTGTTATCTGGGGGAGCGAAATCCAAAAGTTTTGCAGATGTGAAATGGACAGATAAATAGAAGTTCAACAAGAGGGAGGGGTTAGGAAGTTGTAAGGGGGGGTACAATAACTTAACTGTGAAACTATTGGTGCAAGAGACTAAAATGTATAAATCACAGCAAATATGTGTATGCTTGGGTTAAATATGCATGATGACATAAAAAAGATATGTTGTTATACAACCAAAAAATCTATATATATATTATTTATTTGTACATGTGTGTCATATATATATATATCAGTTGATAGACAGTCATTTAAAGAGGGGTAGCACAGTAAGTTTATGTGAACCACATTTACATTGTATAACACAATGAGTTAAGTCACTGTAGGAGGAGTTGAAAAGGAAGGAGAGATAGGTATGTGTAGACAATGAACCAGAGAGGACATAAGATTCTATAGCTGGAAGGCCACAAGAAACGAGGGCAGAGTTCAACTGGTTTAAGGTAACTGGTAAAAACCAATGATTGGTCTAACAGACAGATGTGCTAAAAAGAAATGAACAGGGGTCCAGAGACTAGACTGACTTGGTCAATGAAATCCTACTACAAGCAGACAGATAAATAAATGTGTGCATTGTCCTGATTACATGGCTAGAATTGTGCTGTCAAATACAGGGAAAGCAACATTAACCACTGATTAAATATAACAAGAGGGAGAGTATTTGCAAGATTTATTGTATAAAAGTTGTGAGTCAAGAAAGATAGATGCCCATCTAAGAGGAGCTATTGCCCCTTTAAAAAAAACAGAGTGGTGCAGAAGAGATTCATTTATTAACAGGTTTTTATATAGCACCGTCATATTACATAGCACTCTACAATTTTAAACAATCATTCACCTGTCCCATTGGAACTTACAGTCTAAGTTCCCTAACACACACACAGATTTCACAGAGATGTGATATACATTTAACTATAATTATATAAGTATCACAGGATGGAGATTCGTATAAATAATGAATTTCCTTGATAATCACTTCTTCCATAGCAAGCTCAGGCTACACTTATGAATTATATAGGTTGACTAAGTTAAAGAAAATATGGTAAAATATACTGGAGTTGAGTTTCTGCTGACAGGACTTTGTCTTGGGGGCACAGACAGCTTTGAAGAAGCTTATTAAGGAATGTGCAGAAAAGCTGTTGGAAATAACACTGCCTGAGTCCTACACACAAGTTGCTGCTGGCAGGAATCCCTGTCTATTAGAGACGATGAAGTTTCAGCAGTAGCATCCTCTAGGATCTGGAGTTTATTCTCACATGGGCGCCTGTTTACAAAACACATTTTTACCTAAAAATGACAAAAATTGTAAATTTTTGGGATTTTTTTAGATAAAAAATAATAATTTAATTTCTGGGTGGCATCCACAATATTACCTTATCCCTCTTTACCTCATTCTACTAATGCAGACACATTTGCAGACACCAAAGGAGTAAAATATAAAAAATCAGTGTCCGTCAGATAAAAAAAAAAGATTTTTTTAAGCAAACATGACTTTTAGCATTTACAATTATTAGCATGTTGCATTGGTAAATTGGGCCCAGAAAACGACGCAACTGAAACGGTTCCGCAGCAGTTGCTGCATATCTGGCCCATAAACTTCTCACCGTTACCTACAGTTATTTCTCAGCCAGGTAAAAAAAAAAAATCAAAACCTGCAACTCGCAAATTAGCAGATCCAAGGGCTGAGCGTGTGATGGTTCTTCAGAGAATCAATTAGTCGTGTCAAAATTCCCTCCAGATCATCGAATTCAGCGAGAAAAAAAAGTTCCCATTGACACCATTACATCCTTTGTTTGGGCATTTTGTTTTAGTCAGATGATAAGTTGCTGCAATAAAACAATTTGCAATGATCAATACTTCTTAACTGTGCCATTAACTGAATAATTCTCTTTTCCACTTAATGCTGATTGGTGTCACTATCCTAAGGTGTCTGTTATAAAACAAATGTACAGTATAGGGCAGGATTAAAGTGTCATGTATTCTTTATATCTGCAAATACGGAATGCATCTTTTTATAGTCTGTTCTGTTTAATGCCATTTGCATTGCTGCTTGTATGGGGGGAGGGGTATTTACATTCAAAGAAGAGGAGGTGTTAGGGGGATATGGTTTCATGTCACAGATTGTGCAGATGTCTTACTTGATAAATGTCCTGTTTTAGAATCGCACTGTATATTTGGAACTCACTCATATTATACAACGATTGGATATATGAATCACAGCAACGTAACTCCAACTATTGTCTCAGAGCTTATTTAAATTCTGCAACTTTAAACTGATCAAAGCAATAAAAAAACATTATTACCTATGTCTGCTTTCTGAAGTGCTAATAACACTATGGACGAATAGGAATATTCACTGACTGTCAGTCAATTAGCAGTAATAAGGCCTAATTCAGTAAAAGGTACGGAAAACGTATAAGATATTACCAATTAAGTGAAGTGATTATTACTCTAAAATATTTTATTGTATTTTACACAAAAATGAATTACACATTCGTACATGTTTCATGTATAAATTAAACTAGTTGCCACATTCTAGTCGCCACTGACCCATATGTGTAATATTCAAAATAATTACAGTAGCCCTAAATAGACCTCTCCTACCCCCTTACCTTAGCTGCACTGCACATACCAGCAAATCTGTCATGAAATGCCCGGTGTTTGAAAAAAATGTCATTCCAATTGCAACTGAATCTGTAATCTGCAAAATTATGTGAATTATAAAAAGCATTTAGTAAAGTAATACATATATGCACAAATATATTGATAGATGACACCGAAAAGGAAATGTATGCATTGGAATAGTTCTCCGGCCACATTGAACAGCTTTTAAAATGAAAAACAATTAATTATATAAGTTTAAAAATGCAAAGGGAGGTTATGGAAAAGCCCTTCAGTGGTTATTTTCAATCAATAAATTGCATTGTTATATTGATTTTCTTAAACAAAATTCACAATAAATTCTAGAGCACTTAGTTACAGTACATTTATTTATTATTATGCTGCTGATAGACTGAAGAGGTGACTTTACAACCACAGAGTTAGAGAGCACACAGTACTGGATGTCAGGGCTGGCATGTACTGCCCTGTGCTAAGACACAGACACTGTCACTTTACACAACCAATGTGTTATTTTCATTAGTTCACAGGCTGTACAGTAAGTCAAGCACTTGACAACTGGTTAAAGTTTTTATTTTTTATCACTTCTATGGTTTCCTATTTACACTGGAATTTAAATTATTTCATAATGAATAATGTCTAAGCAATTAGGATATGTAATTAGATAACCTATTTTGTAGATAGATGGTATTCTATATACTATTTTCTTTAAAAAAAACTATATATATATATATAAATACATGTATGTGTGTGTGTATATATATATATATATATATATATATATACACATATATATATATGCATGAGATTTTTCTCATTCTACAATAAATAGTTCAAATATTTTCTTTTGACTCCTGTGTTATCCTGTGGAACTCCTGCTGTTTCTTTATATCTATCTCATAATTATGGGCAATGAGTCTTTGTTCAGTGGTCTTGTCTGATGCCCAGTTCACATCTTGTCATGTTCTCTATTGTTCCTATTACATTATGGTCTGGATTTAAGTTTCTTCTCCAGGAATTCACATACACTTTACAATCTAGTGGCAAGTTTTCTAACACAGCTGTCTCAGAGAATGCGCATGTATTGGTGGTGGAACTCTAGTTTGGAGTCTGCTAGATCTATATCCTAATGCACAGAGAGTGTAAATCATTGAGGATTTCATAGCACTTTCAGTAGTTTTCTGTATGAAGTATGAGCAGCGTGGCCTCCAGACGTAACCTTTTAGAAAAAACGACAGTGCTTTCATTTTATGGTGTAAAGTGCTTTTAGCTTCAGGGCTTGGGACGTGAATGTGGTCAGTAAACAGTTCTTTGAGTTAGCAGCATCATCTTCTTGAGAGCAGCCTTGTGTATTCTGGAGGCAAAGGGGTTAATAGTTTATCTCTTGGAAATGACAAGATTACAACAAAATCTGCCCACATGACTTTTCAGGCCAACACCTTTCATTATTTACTTAAAGTTAGAAATCAATCTGTCTTCCAGAGACATTATGAAATACATGACACTTTCTGTTGAAAATTGTAATTGCATGAAATGCTAAATAGTATTGTTACACCCTCATGAGTTGCAATTCAGTAAACAGATATTATATATCTCATGGTTGCCTACTTTTGCAAATGAATATCAGGGAGATTGTAAGAGCACTATCAAGGTGCTGCACCAAAGGGGTGTGTCCTGTAGCGCCAAAGAGGTGTGTCCTGTGAATAGCTCCACCCATAGGTGTATCTAGCACTGCCAGGAAAACGATTTTACAATAATAATGTCAGTATTTATTGATGATTAAATTGTCAGTGAATACTTTCATTACTATCTTTATAGAAAAGCTAGATTAACAAGATTCTTTCAGTACATCTTGGCCTCCATGAAATTGGTCATCTATATAGACCTCAATGGATGACATTAGAATCAGGGAGATTACCAAAAACTTCAGGGAGTCAGGGAGATCACACAATCTTCAGGGAGACTCCCTGATATTCAGGGAGAGTTGGCAACTATGATATATCTGGGGCCTATGTTTTTATTATTATCACTTTAGCATTGGGAGCTGTAAAGTGTACCTATCACCCAGACGCAACTGCATATTTTTTGTGTATGCCTTGGTGATGTCACTATGTTCTAGAGAATTGATTGGCTGTTTTGTGGGGAATTCTGAATCCGCACACACAGTCACTTCTGTCACTCTGTGTAGATGACAGATACTTAAAAACGCATTTACACATATATACACATGAAACCTAATAGTGCCTTAGTGATTTATAACATGGTTTTATGTGATTCTCTTGCAGTGTGCTTTACCTATACTATTGCACTGATTGCATGCATTAACAAATGACAAATTGTTTGTGAAGTGGTCCAAATTATAAATGCCCTTAAGAAAGCATTTAGCCACCTTTTAATGATTCAGTCGTTATTGAATGAAAAGCACATTAATAGTGACTAGATGTGAATGAGCTCTCAAGATACTAGTTAGAAGCTGTTATATAATTCACGCATATGCTCCATACACATGGTGCAATGAGCGCGTCATTATATAAAGAAGATACGACCGTGTGCTCAACATGTCACTCGTATTCTCTAGCCGATACCAGGTGGAGAAAACGCAGTCAGGAGGTGGAGTCAGTGGGACATTTAAAACTCATGGCGTCCTAGGCAAAATGTCCACCCAAGTCCACTACATGTGGGAAATGACAGCTCACATCTGATATGGCGGCAAGGGTGATTAACATTTTTGGATCCTGGGCAGCCATGGGCCCCTGGGGCTCTCCAGGCCCTAGGAGGGTGCCTAGGTTGCCTTGTGGGTAATCCGGCCCTGATCATAGCAATATATCACATTGTACATACTGCAATATACAGTTTTGATAGCATATGCTATATGCTTTGTGCACACAGTTCCATTGTAGTACCTGGTCATATAAGGTGCTTTATTTGATCTATTAGCTTGCATGTATAAAGCATATTAAAGGTACATAAGTGGAAGTCCACCTTGATCATTGTGGCTCCAAGGCACAAAGAAGAAGAAAAAAAAACATCAGAATGCAATCCAATCAACGTGAACATAATATCACCAAGGCCAGTGCAGAGCATTTATGGCCAATACCATCTTCACAATGGCTACTCTGCTGATAAACTCCTAGAACATACACAATGCAGTATATACATCTAAAAGCATTATATACACAATGCACAATGTTATAAAATGACTTCTTAGCAAGATACAGGTTAAAGGTACACTTGTCAGTTTCTAATAGGTCAGGATGTTAGGACTCTTCAATATTACGACGTCTGATGGTAAAAATGCTCTCCTTTTTTCCTCTCTGTGATCCTCCTGTAAGTACAACTGAGGGTCTCTTCATGCTCCCACCAAAAATGTGCAAGTTGGTGTATGTGACAAACCGATCATGCCTTTAGGGTCCCACAATGCACTGGGGCTGTTCCAGATCTGAGCGTACGCCAGCTGGCGTGACGTTTCTCTGTGTGATTTGCTACTGGGCATGCTCAGAACTGAAGAACATGCAGTCACGGCCGATTTAGATCTGAGTGTAACCCTGGCGTCCAGGGCTTGCAATCTGAGGGGTGTATTAAGGCAGGGAAGGGGTGGGTGTGCCAAGGCAAGTGCACCCGATCCTGGTCAGAATGCAGACGTAACAAAGGGCTGTTTATGTTAAAACATTTGCACCTTCTGCAGCTCATGTCTAAGTCAGGGGGCGTTCATTCAGAAGCTAATTTAGTGCCTGTCAGCTTGATTGTTGTCCAGTGAAATACATGAAACATATATGGAATCGCTGCTAGTGTAGTGTGAGGTACAATAAAAAAAATTATATTTCCTATTTTCCTGTAAATGAATTTTTCCATTGCTGTAGATCATAAACACTACAGCTGCAGCTTCCATTCTATATACAGCTAGTAACCCTTCTAAACACATTGTACAACCCTGTACTTTCAGAGCATGTCTGGATATGTAGCAGCCCGTATGCCACTTGCCTTTACTTACATCCCATCCAGAGGTCCCATTTACTTGCTCATGTGGATTGCCCGTAGCAAATCATCCTGTACACGCAACTACAACACCACGGATGGAACAGCCCCACTATGTCCACGTCCAACTTAATGTCCTTTCTGTGACACTCCATGGGAATATAAATCTTATAGTAATATTGATAGAATGTGTGATGTGTTTTGCCGCTATGAATCGATCCCAAACAACTGCATTTCCAAACAAAAGACGTGTGGCATTGTTTTGCACCTTTATGTTATAGCACACATATTATACATACTACATATATTATAACAGCTTGATTGGAAAGCTCTACTGAGAGGCCAAACATTGCTTTCCTTGCTATAAGAAGACCAGAGTGCTCAAAGATTTGATGAGACCTGAGTACAATCTTCCTCTCTTTATAATTATTTTACAATAGTTTAAGCATTATTGTTTACTGGGAATTGTTTGCATTTATTTGTTTACACGTGTATAAGAGGAGATTTATATTTTTTTCCTGCTTCCTTCCCTGACGGCCAGGCTCTCATAACGAACTGCAGAAGGTGCTATAAATATGCAAATCACAGAGAAATGACGAGTTTTACTGATTTTACCTTGGAGTGTTAGAGAACTAGAGAAGTCATCCATTTACGGCTGCTCCTGTTAAGGAGATCATTTGTTCAATTACATGGGTGTTCTATGCAGACAGACAGACTCACTGACAGGCAGGGACGCGTTCCTAAATATTTATTAATATTGCATATTTTAAATGATAGTATTTGAGGTTAAAATTTACAGCTGGTATGTGTTTATAATATAAAAGTAAAAAATAGCAAAAAAAAATTCATAAAGGTTTGTCTTGGTAAAAAAGTGTAGATCATAATGTACTGCAACTAGCCAGTATGAGTCAAATATGGGACTCTGGCTTTTAAAGATACACAGGTGGTTTATTCTGATATGACACAAAACTAACAGAGTCATGTGCCTCATTTGCTCAAGTTTTGTGTCACATGAGATAAAACAGACGAGCTAAGAATGTTTATGCAAATAGCATAAACTGTTAATACTGTACAATACTTTTAATATAAATACCCATTTTATGTATACCCATTACCCCTATGAAGATATTTAATTCCATTTAGGAACATTTGCCAAAGACATTAACACATTACAAATGAAGACAATTTAAACTTAACAGCAAATGGTATACAGGAAGATACATACAGCACTATTGTAATCATTTTTTTTCTTTATTAAGAAGCGACACTTGGGGAAACTCTTGAAGAATGCACAATTTGGAAAACTCTTAAAATAGAATATTAGAGCGTATCTGCCAACAGGAAGAAACATTATACACACCAGAAAACAAGATGCTCTATGCATCGTTATGCTGTATTAGACTGTATTTAGCAGAATGTGAGGCACACAAGCATTGTCACTTACCTTGCAGATACCGAGTGTAGCCATTGAAACTATTGAATGAAGAGGTTATTTGATCTTATCTGCATCTGTGAGCTGACTGTCAACCTGTCCCAGCTGCATATTAAATCATCTACAGTAGCTATATCAAGCTGGGATGATCTGTTAATTCTAAATTTATTAACCCTTGGAGTGCAGTCATCATGTTTAATCTCCTGTATCCAAAATTAGTTTTAAGAGATTAAATCATTCTCGAAGATAGGAATGTGCTTTGGGTTAAGGAACCATTAATGAACGTTACATTATGATAACTGAAAAATAGCCTTTAATGCTTGAACATTGGTTACAAAAATGTACAGATGTCCATGACTCCCATTTGTTAAAGGAGTCAAATTGGGGAGTATTTTGCAATTCAGTGTCAATCAACTTTTCAAAAATGAAACGACCTGTGCCATATTTGATGGCATTTCAGTGGGAACAATCAGCCTGCGTGGAGTGAATGAGTCTGTGATTAACTAAATGAACCTAGAATATACAGTTGCATTATTTCTGTCTTTGATGTTTAAGATGAATAAATGGCACCAAATGTTTTATTCCTTCCCAGACACTGTGAAACGCGCTAAAATGAGTCTGCAGCTTTGCATATTCCTTCTCCATCCAGACATGTCCATAAATATGTATATATGAATATATAGTTGTATATTTAGCTTCTACGCATTTTGCAGGTACATATTCAGAGATACGGGTATGTCTACAGGATCTGCAGCACTGGGAGTGTGCATACTGTGTTTCAGGACTTCATTTAACAATGAATTAATATATCTGTGATATTATACATACATGTATATGTGCATCTTATACATATGTGGCTTAGACACTTTTAGTAGTTAGCAATGGCAGCAATCCAAGCTTTATTTCAGACATAAACTGCCAAGCATTTTTTTTTTGGTAATCACGTGTCTGATTTGTCTGTAATGTAGCCTAATAACAATTTTAGCATTCAGATGAAGCGATTTCATTCTGTGACTGCCTTTTCTATTAGATTTGATTTTGAGAAACCCCAGTGGGTGCCTCCAAGGCAGAGATCTATCTGTGAGGCTGCAGCCGATTCAATAGCAGCCTGAGCTAACCTTGACCTTTCACTAGACCCTGCTCCATCTGGTGCCAGCCTGTTTTTTTTTCCCCCTTACTCCTTCTTCTTGCCATATACATTGATCACGGTGGAATCGAGCTACTCATCTCCGTCAAGGGCTAGAGAGACTCGAAAGGACAGCACATTTCAATATATGGAAATGATACAGCCTCTTATGCAATCATAAATCTACATGCAGCCTTGTGATTTGATGTTCCACTCACCTCTATCTATTTCTCTCTGCCTGTATCTGGAAGATGTAAAAAGCACAGACACAGATCATAGGACACTACTGGGCTCACATTACTCACAGGAAAATGAGAAAACAGCTGTATTTACAGAGTGTATACTATAGTGCTGTAGTAATAAAGATTGTGTTTTCTTCTTTTTTCATTATCATTTTCTGCTCTTATTGCATTGTATTTGAAAGTGGGCACCAGTTGTTAATATATTTATAAACAACAGAAAACACACATCTATCAGTCTTATGCATGTATGATATAAGATGAATGACATGTATAAGACATTTCCTTGCTTACTGCTGTCATACATGTAGATAATGAAGGTGATAAGAGATATTCCAGGAATTCAGAGCTATGTGCTTCATTAGTTCAGTTTCCTTTCCAAGAAGAAGTAGAAAGGAATGGGAGCTTGCATTCCCTACAATACCTGTGACATTGATTGCTTGGTTATATCTCTAATATGTTTTTGTCTTGATCAAAGCTGGAGATGCAGAATAGGAGGGGGGGGGGAGTCAGAGGAGTCACATGGGCAGATCACGGGCAGCAGCAGCAGCAGCTCAAAGGAAATTGACTGACTGGCCGCTTGGGCGCATTTCAATATATGGAAATGACCAGGGGCTTCTGCAATAAATCAACACCCAGCACTGTCATTTTTTTTCCCAGTTTTGCAACATTTTCTGATCCTTTACCTCCTTTTCTCTCCAGAAGCTTTATTTGAAACAGTCCCTTTCTTCTCCCAGTCCTGTTAATTGGAGCTCACTGTCACTGATTTCCAACACATGCAGTATAGTTGTAGGGTTGAATTTTTTTTTTTATGTTTATTTGATGTGTGCATTGAGTATAGCACATTGTTCCAGATCTGACACATGCTTTCATAAACTTAGACTACACTGAAGTAGGAAGGGGGTAGAGGAGGATATTTATTTATGGCAGGTTACAGAAGCTAACAGTACATAACACTACACATAGCAGTACATACAATACAACTTGCAGTATATTCCTTGCAGTGTGTGCAATGCTTAATTAGTTCTTACACTGCACTCAATATCACATTGCTATCTTCACTTTGAATCATTACCATAAGGCAATTGCGCACTGAGAAAAAAATCTACTCGAGTAACCTTTGTAGCATCTTATCAATTTAAAGGGAAGGAAGAACAGGATTCCTAGAAAAGGTTCTATTTCATTTAAGCTTTTTGATCTTTCGACTTTTTTTTTCTCAAGCAAACCAGTAACATGGTGTTTCCTGATGGCTGTGTACACAATAGGCATATACAGGGTCAGCAGTCATTACACTATAGAACTCTAAACCTAATTAATTATATTGAAAGAGTCCTGATTATACAGTATGATAGACTAGAGACATTAACTCCCTTTGTTGAATCTTACAATTATCATATGTCAGTATTTTAGTACATATTAGTAACACAAGTGATGTCTATGCCAAATATAAAATTCTTTGCTTTTAAAAGATCATTTCTTTTTCTTTTTTTTTCACCAGCAGGCTAATAGAGGAAATATTATTTGGCATTATTGTTTTTATTAGACTTTTCTACATCTGCTGCTTCAATAAATACATTACCCAATAACCTCTAGCAAATTTTATAAAGGTTTAGAATAAAAACATTACAAAGTAAGACACTTACTGTGTATTAAAAGGTAACTAAAGGACAAAAGTACAACTTTAATGAAGCTTTCTTGTATTGAGAAACCAGTGCAATCTATGTTTCATCCTAGGTATGGCAACTTGTAATTAGCCAGATTGGCAGAATTTTCCCAGGAATTAATGGGTTAACTATGTTATATTAATAACAGGTAAAATGAATGCAAACAGTCAAAAACAAATCCATAGCCATTGCTTTGATCATAAGTCATAGCAAGAACTCATAGAATTACGTTTCTTGAGGTATTAATCTTATTTGTGCCCTGTTTTAAATTTTTTTTAATACTGAACCTGATTGATCAAAATGCAGTGATAAGGCAAATAGTTTTTATGGGTACAGTAAATTAACAGTCGTTGAAAGCTGAGTTCACCTATTCACACCTGAACTGGAGCATTTTGTTTGTTCATTAATTTCTATCACAGGGTGTTACATGTTTGGCAATGATGCACGTTAAACAGGTTTACCAATGCAAAGGCAAGGGAAGAATGACCAATATAGTGTAATATATCATCACTCCAGATTGATAAACCAAGTTGGTATCATAGGGCCTGATCCTAAACTAATAACGTCACCTGACTTCCGCAAGCTGCTTGCAGAAGTCGGGGGATTTTCCAGCGCACCAAACGGCTGATTCAGAGCTGCAGTTACACCTTTTTTATTAAGGTGGAAGTGTAGACCTGATCAATACCATGTGGAACTGCAATGGGGGGCAATTTACATTGTGAAAGCAGAAATAGAATTGAAAGGTGAAGTTTTTTTAGCTCAACTCTGTCTTATAGATTAAACATCAAGCTGCAGTATGAGTTCTGTGTGCAAAAGTTAATTCTGTTCCCTGCGTGCAAAGGAATTAAAATAAATTAGCTCCCCTAATATTGCAAAATGGTTGAGTCTAGCTGTACACTTGCACGTGTTTTGCCCTTACTCCCAAACTAGCCCCCTGCAGATGTTCTGCAATGGAACTCCTGGGCATGGAACTCAGTTATGTAGGATAGGAGTTCTGTGCGGGGACTAGATATCTGCATGCCTAATCCTCCAGAAATAGGCATGAAGATGAAAGTAAGTGGGCGGCGGTAGGAAGGGCGGACGCAGATCTGTGCACAATATTTAAGGTAGGGTTCTAAACATGTAAGTGTACAGAACTCCACTTGTGAATGGGAGTGACAGGGGAGCTCATCCCCTCTCATGTACAGAAAACATGCAGGGGTCTGGATCAGGCCCATATATGTAATGACTATTTGGTGCTAAGGGGCCTGATCCAGACCTACGGCCGCCGTCGTTTTTACAGTGGCCGTATCCGTAAGAACGACATTTCCGTCGGTCTGCGCATGCGCCGGGCAGATGTTGCCCGGCGTAATCAATGTCTCCAGGTGCCCTGGAAGGGGCTTGCAGCACTGTAATTACCAGGGCCGCCATCAGAAATTGTGGGGCCCAGGACTGACAAAATATACAGTATATATATATTATTATTTTTTTTTTTAACATACACATATGTTTCTTTCTTGTCTTTCTGCTCTTCCTTAGAACCCTGATGATATGAGTTGAGCTCCTTTGCACATAAATAGGGTCACTTACCTCTTTGCTGATTCTCACTTTTCCTTCTTTCTTCCTTCCTTCCTTCAGGCGTCTGGAGGAGGACACAAAATTGTAACTAATATGTCCCCATATACACACACACACACACACACACACATTTTTCTACATATACACACACATAGATATATCAAATATTTAGATATATAACTACACACATAAATATAGTTGCATGTATGCATTAGATTCATACACACACATGCATAATATCACACAAACACACATAACATACATAATAGAACACACACACTACTTAAATGCATTATATCACAAACACACAACATACAATAGGAAAAAGAGATTTCACCCCGTCCGGGGTGATGTTGGTCCTGGCGCTCTCCTAATTCTATCCTAAAGTCTTAGGGTATAGTAATAAAATGTTCAAATTGACATAGATAATGTATTCACAAATATATATTCATGCAAAGATAAGTAAGGGTATGGCAATATAGTGTTCAGAATGTCATCGATGATATGTTCCCAAATGCATGTTCATACAGAAGTAGGTTGATAAGCAGATGGATAATTGGGATATACAAGCTCACTGTTCAGTTGTTCGGTGTCCGTGAGTTCCAATGCTCCGTATCTGTGAGTTTGAATTTTGTCCGCTCGTTGAGTTTGCGTTCTCCCGCTGTGCTGGCGGGTCTGTGTCCTTGGTTGGCGCGCCTCGTGTTTGGCAGATGTGTCAGTATGTGTTCTCCTCTATGTTCTCCTCGGATATCGTCGCTCCAAGCCTCGGCCCGTGATAGACGTTTTTACCCGTGGTGATAGGATGACAAGAACAACAAGAGCCACATCATAGTGCAGTATTGTTTAATAAAGAAAAAAGAGTGATGAATAAAATGTACTCACAAAAGGAGTGGACATTAAAATATAAAGTCAAATGCGCATATTTAAATGGTTCCAGCGTAAGCACAGTGGTATCTATATCTGTACACCAACGCGTTTCGTTGGGCTCAACCAACTTCCTCAGGGTTTACAGGTGTACTGTTGAGGGGGGTATTTAAACTGGTTTGCCGATATATGGTCTGATTCTTATTGGCTAATGAGATTCCAGTTTCCTATTGGTCATTCTCCTGTGTATTTTCTAGTTGTCATTAGATGGTGTATTTAGGGAATTTATTAGAATATGTTTAATTATTTATTTGTTGTTTAAGGCACTAGATTGAAACATAATGTGAAGGAGTTGTGTATTACCGTTATATCTACGTATTGACTAAACATTACACAATGAGGGTATGGAAAGTATTTCAGCGTTTCTTTTTTATATTGTAGGTGATCTTCCCTGCCTGCATGTCACTTATAGGATGGCGCTCTGCTTCCCGGAGATTTTGGCGAGAAGATGAGGGATTAGTTTTATTCCTGTTCTGGTCTGGCTGTTGCATGTGACTCTTTTGACAGTGGAACTCGTGGATTACTACACAGTGGTGTTAGGGGCAGAAACTCTCTGGCATCGGTTTAATTTGATCCTCATTGTCTCTGCATATCGTGCGAATAAACAATGTAAATAAAATGAATAAACAGTCAATGTATTTTGTTTATGGCTCCTTTCTGTATATATATTTATATTATTATTTACAATGTATCGTTCTGTGCACCTTTTTCAGGGATAAGGAAACAGTGTATTCCTTCCATTATTTATCTCTATGGCTTAGGTTAAAGGGACTGAAGCATAGCTGGGAGTACCTTTTATAGCGGTGATCTATATGTTGTTGGGTGGTTAGTATGTACGTAAATAGTATTTTAAAAGGAGGGTAAGTGAAGGAAGACGCAACTAGTGTGTGCATATGTTCAGGGGGTCCTGATCATAAACTCGGGGGTGTTGGATGCATGGGAATTGGGAGGATGATGTATTATTAGTGTGTACACTTTCATATCCAAGGGGGTTGTGGCTCTTACATAAAATGCATGCAAGCATAATATCACACAAACACACATAACATACATAATATAACACAAACACTACATACATGCATTATATCACACACACACCATGCATGCATGCATATCACACACACCATGCATGCATAATATCTCGCAATACATAATATCACACACACCATACATGCATAATATCACACACACCATGCATGCATAATATGACACAATGCATAATATCACACACACCATACATGCATAATATCACACACACACACACACACCATGCGTGCATGCATGCATAATATCACACACACACCATGCATGCATAATATCATACAATGCATAATATCACACCCCATGCATGCATAACACACACACACTTACATTTTAGCAGAGCTGTGCACACAATAGTTACACACACACACATACATACACACACACACACACACACTTTTTAGCAGAGCTGTGCACACAATACTTATACACACACACATACACTTACTTTTTAGCAGAGCTGTGCACACTGCAGATGCTGAGGTGGATTGGAGGGAAGAAATGGAGGAAGTGGGGGCGGTGCATAGTTGCAGCAGCCAATGAGGGAGTAGCACAATGATCTCAGCTACTCCCTGATTGGTCAACCTGTCAGACACTGTGGAAATCTTTGGGAATCTCTCTGCGGAGCAGCAGGAGACTCATCAGCTGATAGTGTCAATTGCGTTCACCCTCTCCTCGCGCTCTGGGCAGCGGCACCGCTTGCACCACCCTAGTTACGGCCCTGGTGTCCTGGGCAGGACAGAGAGGAGGCCTGGGGATATCCCGTATGCAGACTACCGGATGTATAACATATACGTCCAGTGTTTAGCGTTTTTTCCTACTGCGCATGCGTAGTACATTTTTTACGTTATCTACGTATCTTTTCCTTACGTAGATTGCGTAAATACGGTCTGCGCAATCTACGTAAGGAAAAGATACGTAGATATCATAAAAAATGTACTACGCATTCGCAGTAGGAAAAAACGCTAAACATCGGGCGTATATGCTATACATCCAGTAGTCTGCATACGGCCCAAAATACCTATTTAAGAAGACCATGACACACAGAGGGTTTTAAGTGATCGCTGTAAGCAGGTTAATTTAAAGCCCTGCACAGCTGCAGTAAAAACATTAAAATCCAATACTACCCAAACTTCTGCAAGTGAAGGCCCGTAATTCACTTATCCGTAAACATGACTTTTTAACAGTAGGAAGCTGATTGCTTTCATTCTTGTACTTTAGTCATTACAAATGTATAAAGTATGTTCCAGAATTCTGTGGTGATCTGCCACTGACACGCTGTACAACTTGCCTGGGAGACTTGTCAGCACTTGCCAACTTAAGTGATTCTCAATTAATAGGCATCGGAAACCAACAATCTTTTCTAACGCAGACTAAATTTAACATGATTGGGGTAACCTCTGCGTCGTTATTATGACAATATTGTATTATTAAGCACATGATTGTTTCTTTGCAACAAACAAAATTCAGGTATTTTATAGCCTCTTAACTAGAAAAATGGGGTTTTACTGGCAGTGAGGAATATTGTAGTACTTGTATTACTGAGCTTGTTCAAATGTTCATTTATTATGTATTTTAGCATAATTTTAAATCAGGACTTTTAGTACTGATCAAAGTTGGGGCTTCTCAGAAAGCAAAATATATGTCAAGCACCATACAGATACATTCCCTTCCCCAAATCGATCCAATGCACATTCAGGGTACTTCATTGTTATGTGTGATGGAAATGGTGGTAATGCTTTATGCTTTTATTGACCATGCAGTAAAATATAGTAATGAATGAAATTAGAATCAAATTAAATGAACAAAATGGTATTTTTTTCAACTATAGACATATAGCACAGTACATAAGCTGCGTATCTGTACCTTTAGTTAAGCATTTGGGTGGTTAAATGCTACCAGGGCCAGCGCAATGACAGAGCACCGGAGCAGCAATTTTTACCATTGAGAAGAGGGGCCGGCCCTTCCTCTCTTCTATGTAAATATCAGTCACTAGAGTCACTCTATCAATCTATTGTAGATCTCAGACACTAGAGTGACTTTTGTGACTGATATTTACATAGATGGAGCTATGTCGATAGGCTGTGGTGCTCAGGGCTGGAGGGTAGAGATATCGACTACCCAGTCTGCACTACAGCGCGGACTCAGTGAGGGCGCAAATTTATAGTTTTGTAAATACGTACACCCGTAAATACGCTTTGGAGGTGGAGGGAGGCATTTAAATTGGACAGTATGGGCTGGGATTGGCCGTCACATACGTAAATCCATTACAGACGTCAGTACTTACGCTAGGAAAAGTTAAGGTAGGATTTGGGCAGCGTAAAACAGCAGTTCTAACGTAACTAGCCCGTAGGTCTGGATTTACCCCATTATCACGTTCATGTCTGAATCGCGCTATATTGCATGAACACGCCCTTACATACAATGACTATGTCCTTCTAAACCATCCCTCCCACAGAATGCTGCTCTGAACCCAGGCAGTGGTAGCAGTGAGTTGCGTGAGCTGCGGTCTGGATTGCCGCAAATGCATTTGTTCTGGGCCTACGGTATACATTCAAGTCTGGATCAGGCCCTTGTCACTGCCACAATTAGATAACCATAACTTTGTAAAACAACCTATTTTAAGAATTGTATATAGGGATAAAGGACAGAAATATTTTTTGGTTTCCAAGAAAACCAAGGCAAGCATTATACATAATATAATAACCTAATTATAATACTCCAGCCTGGATCTTAAAGACCATCCACACCACCTCCTGCTCAACTCAAAAAGTAATCCACCCAGGTGAACTAAACTGTTTTCCTTTAAACCAGCTACCTTTAATAACAGCCCACACACAATGGGCTCCTTCCTTAAATCCAGTCTATACCTTATCACTCTAATGGCCACTTACTTACCTAATGGTTGCCAACTTTTACAAATAAATATATAAGGGACATTGTGATAGCAATATCTGTATGATACACAAAAAAAGCTCCATCCAGGGTGTGTCTAGCATTGCCAGTAAAATGTAACAATCAATACATTATACGATTTACTGATTGTTAAATTGTCAGTGAATAAATGCTTTCAGTATTTATTGTGATGACTGAGGATAGAAACTCCGCTGTCTTCTTCATTTATGTAGAAAAGCTAAAAAGTAGGTGCAACTGGTAAACAAGAGACCACAGTGTATTTTTCATTTCTTTCTCCATTATTTATGTCATGCTGTCTTAGCTAACTGCCAATCTTTGATTACATCTCAGCCTTCATTAAATTGGCCATTTTTATAGACCTCACTGCAG
>WWET01003286.1:1807-38190 GCA_011038615.1 Limnodynastes dumerilii | reverse complement strand
GACAATTTCTAAATTCTGTCACCATGCCGCAATGACTTCTGGGAGATAGTCAAATACTTCAGGGAGTCTGCCTGGCAATTATGACTTACTTACTTACTTACTTGGGGGCAGATCCAGACCAGACATTTCTGCCGTTCTGCGCATGCGCCGGGCAGATGTTGCCCGGTGTGATCCATGGATCTGGTATCCGTGGATCTGGCGTCCGTAACTACAGCGTGGAACAGGAATAAAAAGGGAATGTTCAGCTGTAGCTCCACTCCCACCTGTTTCCCATTTGCTAAACTCTAACTTTTTATCCCAAACAGTTAAATTTTTTTTAAATCCTTCGTCCATTTTGTTCTGTCATTGAGCACAGTGGTAATCAAAGAGAAAATGTACAGGCTACATACTACAACACAATCATTATATGATATAGGGCAGCCTGGCAAATGTCCGCTGAGTATACCTAGTCTGTAGCGGTCAGAATCTCCTATCCTTTAAACAAAAAGGAGTAAACTTCTAAATCAATAAACAAAGTAATATACTGTAAGTATTCTAATTCAGCCTACAAGCAGCAGTGTAACTTGAAAACAAGCCCCATGGCAACTTCTTCAAGCTTTTCCAACCCAATCCTCAGCTGATTATGGCACAGTAATAACAATTATTATAGAATAACCTTATCCACCACTCTGCTAGCCTCAGGCTACTTCCCTAACCCAGCCAAAACAGGTCGATAATTTATTAATGTGAAGATTAAAATAATAACTAGACAGGTGTGCATTAGCAGTTACAGTTTACTGCATTAAGCAGACAGGTCTAAGCAAGCACACCGTAACAGAGTCACACCCAAACGAATTGGTAACA
This sequence comes from Limnodynastes dumerilii, assembly GCA_011038615.1. Lineage (NCBI taxonomy): Eukaryota > Metazoa > Chordata > Amphibia > Anura > Limnodynastidae > Limnodynastes > Limnodynastes dumerilii. The sequence continues at coordinate 37,347 of WWET01003286.1, read as the reverse complement.
TGTTGTCCTTATACATACAGAGATGAAAATATACAGAGGATTACCGTGCTGTACATCTCACATGAGAAATAATACATTAGATCTAAGAAGCCTAGCAGTTGTATCATGCAGACGTATTCATAAACATACGGATGCACTCAGTATACATCACAGTCCTGGAGTGGTAAGCATCATATATTTGTTTTTACACTGATACTCCAATACCTTTCACACTGTGGGCAATAAGCATCATACCTGCTCTGTGTCCTTAGAAAATGCCACTGATGGAAGTACACTGAAGTGTAGAGGTGGGAAATTGGGATAATTATTTGTAAAAATATAAACAATCTTTTTTAGAAACAGTCTATGAAGAGGTTGATTTTCTTATAAAATACCATTCAATATATTCTCTTTAGGAGTATAAATTAATCACAAGAGTTAAAAAAAAAAAAAGTTGAGGGACAGCATCACTATATCAGATTCATCTCTAAACATCAGAATCCAGATTGGTGCCGGAAACCTTTAACTGACCCTTGCACAGTGCAAAAATATAGCTGTTTTCTGCACGTAGAGTGAGGGAAACACCCACATTTCCTAATTCTGGATTCAGTACTGAATGAGACCTTGTGCAAAAAGCAACTGCTCTGTGCACAGATCCTTGATCAAAAGATTCCGTTAACTGGGCTGCAATATCCTGTCACCAGTCATGTGTTTTTTAACCTCTTCCATACGTACTGTCTGCCCCCCCCCCCCCCCCCCCGTTTTAACTAGGGAAAATTTTGAATAAGTTTTCTGCCTCAAGTGCATATAAATTCATACTTGAAAGCACACCCCTGCCCCTGAGTTGAGAGTGTCATTGCTCTTAAGTGTGATGGGTTTGAAGCATTCGATTCTCATATGCCTCTGAGCATGTGCAGTGTGTAAAAGTGCCCGCAATGAGTAAAAATCTAAAGTCTTGATCTGGCCTCTGGAGAGGAAATGACTACAACCTTTCATTGCCATCATTTTGTCTTATTTTAGTAGTTTGTGCTGATTTCTTATCTTTAGACGTTTCCATACAGCTCCTCCCAGTGACTGGTTTTCTAGAAATGTAACATCTTTAACTGCATGGCATCATCAAAAGAGGATTTTGTATGTTAAATCAAAGAGATTTGGCAATTTTTAAACCAGGCCAAGTATGTGCATTGTCAGAATAAAAGTACTTGACAGCAAGGCAACCAGATGCTTTGAGAAATGTGATCTCCACGTTGCTGAAGCAAACTTTTTCTGCTACATCACACTTATACTCTAACGTTCACATTTTATGTAGAGTTGCTTGAATAATAGGAACTGGGTTGAAACTTTCCTACTTTGAGTGTCTTTAACAGGTTTTCATAGCAATCATTAAAGAAAATAGATATCAATATTTTTTGATTTCACGTCAAGATTTGGTGTTCATTGTTTGCATTTGTTACTTTCCAGAACATCTTTAAATAATTCAAATAATGTATGTTTGCCATTCATGATACAGAGTCACAGTATGTATTGGAAATTGTTAAAAAATAGCTATAAGATGTAGCCAGAAAGGAGGACAGAGCTTGTACAAAAGGGCTTGAACATAACCAGAATGGGTTGACTACCATGAAATCACTTAAACTTATACCTTTGAAACGGTGAATTTTTTTGCATTTGGTGCTGATTCAAAAAACAGTTTAAGAACCATTTTCACTAAGGCCACCTAGTGGACCTCAGGACCCATTACAAGCTGTATGGTATACTAAGTATATCATTCTGTTACTGGGGTATTTTTATCCATCATTGCCAGGTAATTTCGGATTTAGTAAAAGAGAGCCCTATACTTTCATTTATATAAGATAGGTGGGAAGTCGCCTTGTAATGCATGGTAAATGACATGAGGACCTGGATATTAAGATACATTCCCTCTTGTATAGCCAGGTGCCCCAGTCTCCTACAATGAGTTTCGGAATTTACTATGTTTAGGCAGCGTCGGTGTATTCATGGACTCCCTCACATGTAGTGTATGGCTCACTATCACTGACTCTCATTCTTCTGGTTTAAAGGTGCCTGTCTCATTGTTTAGCTTGTTCATTTATGAACTATTATGAACTATAATGCCACATAGTAGAAAGGCCTCTGAAGCTGATACTCACAATTATGCTGCAGTGTGGTATATGGCAAGATAACATTTGTTGTAATGCCGACAAAACTATTTATAAACGTTTTCTGTGACCTGAAAATCAGATTCTGCCTGATCCTTCAGTCAATCTGATTACAATGGGTACAGGTTGGTAAGATCACTCTGATCATTGGGTAGTGTGTAGCCTCCCTAATGATGTCCGGGAGCAGTGGACATTGTATAGTGTACGGCCAGCTTATAACCGATATCATCACACTTGGCACCACAAGTAAAGGGGCTGCTTCAAAGGTGCGCCCAATTTGGTGTAGATACACTTGAAAAAGTGGGGGAAGCTGCGTACGGTCCAAGAGGACACACGACTGTGCCTTTTAGTTGTAAGCAATTACTGTACGGAGCGTATGGGCACACAGCAGCTAAGCTCAATGCAACTACGTGTCCAAATACATAGTGCAAGTGCAGGGTAGTCACATTCTAATGGAAGGGTCTAAAATAGGTTGAGGAAGGTCAGACACCTGGACTTAGACATGACCCGTGGCTCATGCAAATGCTATGATATAAACAATCCTTATTTACATCTGCATTCAGATCTGGACTTTCTTGGGCATGCCGTTTCTGTACATTGTCTGTGTCCGTCTACCCCTTCTCTCCCTCTACACACCTCTCAGAACACAAGCCTCCGCAGCTCCAGTTGCGCTATGGCCTGAATCAGCTGTGACCACGTGCTCTTCAGTTCTCAGTATGCGCAGTAGCATAGGTGTCGGTCTCGCCCCCAAAATATAAAGTGCCAGGCACTGTCTGTGTAACCCTTTGTCAGTGTCTCTCCTCTGCAGCAGCTTCCTCCCATCTGAGTGACGCTGGTGTGACCCCAAGGTCATGTCAGCGTCATTCAGTGAGCAGAGAGCGCGCCACAGAGGAGAGGAGAAGGAGCTTTAGCAGGGTAAGCTTGCAAATGGGAGGGGGGCACACCAAGGGGAGAGGGGGGTGCCAAGGGGAGGGTTAAATTATTGCCCCTTCCCAACAAAAAAATGTTGTGATGCCCCTGTGCAGTAAAAAAAATCACACAGAGAAACTTCAGGTGGCACAAACTCACTTCTGGATCAGCCCCAAAGCCTCTTAGCATGGGCGGGCACCGTGGACCTGCACTACTATTTGGCTGGTGCGCAGGGAAATGTGGCACATATACTGGCATACTCTCACCTCTGAGTCCCTTGTTTTTACATGCCTTAGGTGACTGCTTGCTTGTGGGTGCAATGGCAAACCTATTGTTGAGAAGGCAGGAGATGAACACAGCCATTGTACAATAGTGTCATATTTCATAGACATGAGCAAATGCATAAAACCACACTGCTTTCCTTTCAGGGTACCAATTGTCTTGTCACCCAAAGCCTACAGAGATTGCATTAGAAAACCCCACAAACATTACTTTTCTAATTACATGGTTAAAATGAATGTTGCTATAGTCTGGTGGCGAATAGAATTTTAATATTATAAAAGGATTTAACATGGCTAGATTAAGATGAGGGCATAATCAGACTTCACCTATTTGGCAAGTTATGTATAAACAAGCACATAATACAATACATATGTTGTTAACTTTCTTGGAGAATGACCCAGTAACAGACTATACCCTTCTATATGTAAAATAAAACGCAGAAATGCCTGTTACACATATTTACAGATGTATGATAAGCCACCAGCCACTGTCAAGGCCTTTCTGCTCTTGGTGGTCCTAACTGTAACAATGTGCCTGATCCAGACCATGCCCGCCACCATAGTTACGGCGGGCGTATGCATAAGTTCGGCTGTTTAGCCAATCTGCGCATTCGCCGGGCAGATGTTGCCCGAGATGGTTAGGGATTTTCTTTATTCTGGATAGGGCGTCTGTAACTGCAGCGTAGTTACGGATGAAGGGGCATTCCTAGGTTACTACGCTGCAGTTAGGGAAGGTAGGCTGGGGGAGGCAGGGAAATGAGGCAGGGAGGGCAGGGTTAGTTAGTTACGGTCTGGTCCGGGCGTAATAACACTCTGTTACGCCGGCTGAAGTTAGGGTAGCCTTCAGCCGGCGTAACAGAGTGTAATTACGCCCGGACCGGGGGAGTGTCTGGGGGAATGCATAGACGTTACACTGTGCGTTAGTACGCACAGCGCAACATCGTGACTCTGGATCAGGCCCAATGAGAGTCCCAAAGTTGGGTCCTATATACCGTATATGTTTTAAAGCCTTCAGGATAGCTGCTGTGAAACAACACCCTCTCTCAGCTGCTGCTCCCAGACATGCTCACAAACAGTATACACACAAAATGGAAGTTGCTCAGATCAATTTATAGGTTAATGCAAACAGGTGCATAAAAGTCAGCTTTAACAAAGAAAACTGCAGCAACACTACCATTAACCAGTAAATGGGGCATTTTCTTTCCTTTGTTACTGCTGAAGCAGATAACCCTGTGCCTTTCATTCACCTGCTTGCATTAACCTATAAATTGATCTGTACAACTTCCATTTCATGCTTTCTTCTAAGCAGGTTTGAGCAACCACTCATATTGCAAGTGTTTATGAATATGAAAATAACAACATTGTAGAATAGGAACTAGCAAATAAGGCATGTTAGAACATGTATTAAAAAGAAAGTAAAATAAGACAGCGCTACCTGGAAGGAATTACTAGATTAAATATGCAAGCAGCTGGAAAAAATGGGACTCAGGTTACCCAATAAGAAAGGAACAAAAAAAGGCTATCACCAATATAAATATACTGGTGTAAACCAGCGCTACTGGACGATATTATGTACCAATATACAAATATCAATTATTATAGTTATGATAGAACATGTGGATGTCTTGTGGAATATTAGATTGCATAGGAGTTGATGCTCTCCATGGCAATATAGAGTAAGCTTTTACCTTTGTCTGACATATCATATGTACACTTACATATAATCCCACCTATCTCTGGACCTGGTAGTTTTGTTCCATAACCCCTTTTAACGCTTGTCCCTAAATCTTACAGCACTGAAACTCTTAAGCCTAACCTTGGAATTAATTATATCTGAGGCTTAGACACCTTATTACATCCACACTTATTCCATAATCTATAGTTGAAGACTCTTAGCTCCCTCAGTTCCATCACACTGATCCTAATAGGTGCACAGTTCTAATGATGAATGTTTTATAGTAACAATGCATACTAATTCTGCAAATGTCATGCAGTGTTTCATTGATGGTCATGCAAAACATAATTCCCATATGTCCCAGTGGTTGGGCTGACATGATAAGTGGGCTTCAAAAGAGGAAACATATATAGCTTTAGTGCTATTGTTTGATACTATCCAGAACCAATATACTCTATGTACAGGATAAAAATCAATTCATGCATACAGTATTTAAGCTTGTACTCCTATATATTGCTTCACTTACACTAGTAAATTGACTACTTAACCATGATCAACATAAATTGTATTAACTAATACCATCTCTATAAAATTCACAATGCCCTTTATTTAAGGCAGGAAAAGTGTTTTGTTCTTGAAATGTTTTTTGTTTGTCGTTGTTTTCTGTCATTATCCGCTGGGACTGGCTATGCAGTGTTGCTGTTTAGTTTTGTTGCTCATGTGTACACCAGGCAGTGGATCTGAGCATACCATCCAGTCTCTGTACATGTTAGAACAGACCAGCACAGCAGCAGACAGGACAGGCGGTCCTTTGCAGGATTCAATCCCATAAACCAAGTAGCCAAAAACTGCTGCACCAATCATTTTGGTTTTACAGATATTGATTTACAACCATGCCTTATCAATGCAATTTATGAGTGACAATACATTGTTTAACCACTTGTAGGTTCCCAGCAACTATTTAATGTAAAAAGAATCATGCAAGTGAATTCATTGGGTTATTACAGCAACATAACACCAAATGCTGAGAATAAGAGAGTTCTTTCCTGAGACCATGGAATTGATGACAAGGGGGTAGATCCAGAACGACAGCGAGTGAATTTACGCTAGCCGCTAACGTAAATTTACACATTAGTACTTACTGCGCATGCACACGGCAGATGTTACGCCACTAGTATTTACGCTTCGAAGGCGGGGTGAAGCATTTAAATCATACTATGGGCGTGCTTAGCAGCATAGATAGCTACGTGTGTCAAGTCCGTCTGCTAGTGGTTACGCAGCGTAAAGTTAAGGTAGGGTATGGAAAGCGTAAGGCGCCTAAAATACGTACATGAGAGGGGTGTGCCGAGGGGAGTGCATCGAAGGTACGCTAGCATAAGAACGCAGCATAGTAAAAGCATAGCTCTGGATCTGGCCCAATATGTCACTGTCATGGACTCCTGTGCAAACATTCTGAACTCCCCTAAACATAAGCTTTTCACAAATTGTCTGACAGCTATTAAACATTACCATTCACAGCCTAAGCTTGATAAATTATTATATAGCCTCTTTTATTTGTAACCCATCTTCATTAAAATGTCTTATTTCATAGGTTGGCATTAATACATCATTAATCATATGATGATTAACAAAAGTACACTGGTTACTGGTACAGGAGGAATGAGTGAACTGATTGTACTGGTAGTGTTGTGAAGTTAGAAGACTTATTCATGTGTATTGTATTTCAGTGTAGGGTAATGAGATCCTATCCCGTCATTTTTATTCCTTATTATTCATACAGTACCAACGTATTGTAGCTCCTAACTCTAAATCAGCTCTATAATGTGCAGTGCATGTATACAATTGATACAGTAGCTTATTGCTATATTGTGAATTCATTGTACTATTTATTTATGCGCTGACACACAGTGATAGATAAATTGCTTGGTATGGAGTGCAGAACCTGTTTTTGTTTCTTGGTATTAACACACAGTGGTAATTTTTGGTTTGAATTCACCTTTTCCATTGATATATATGCTTCCACACATATTTGGTATGTGTGTGTAAAGTAGCGCAGCATATGATTATTGTTACTATTGGATCTGAAGCATGAACCATTTTTGTGTTCCCACACACTTTCTCTCTCTCACACAGAGAGTGGAATAAAAGTTCCACCAGCCCAATCTGAAAAAACAAAAACACTTCTCTATATATATACATATATGTGTGTGTGTGTGTATGTATATATATATATATATATATATATATATATATATATTGCTGATGTTATTATAACTACCCATAGCAACCAATCAGATTCTAACTCTGATTTCCTGTTACATACTAGCAGATGTCAGCTAGAATCTGATTGGTTGCTATGGACAACGTCTCCGTTTTTCCATTTCCGCAGTTTAGTAAATCTGGCCCTATGGCTACTAACAAGACGTAGATGTTACTAATAAGAGCAGGGAAGATGTCAGGAAAGCATATTAAGCAGTAAATACCCAAATACACACTGTAGAGTGCATGATATATCTTAAAGTGTAGAAAAAAAGCATTGTGTAACCTATAAATATAAATAATAATAATAATAACAATAATTTTGGACCGGATCCACACTTTTTAACGTCTCCCCAATCCGGATCCACACTTTTTAACGTCTCCCCAATTACGCATGCAAGGTGCCTGGTCTTCCTCTGCCAAAGTGGGTGGGGGGATGCAATTTAATTTTACAGTATGGGAGGGAATAGGGACTTACTCTCTTTGGGAGTGACAGGGGGCGTTCACTCCCCTCTTCTGTGAGAACTTTAAGACCCCCCCTATGTATGGAACTTTATTTAATTCATGCCTTCTTGATTAGGAGTCTGTAAAGTGGGAAAACTGTAGCAGTGTCGTCACTTTTACCCAATTTCACTTTAAATATTTTATAATCTGTTAGTGATTTGCATAATATACAACCACTTATTCCATCCCAGTTACTGTAATCATTATGCATACCCAAATCCCAAGTTCCCAGTACACATTAAAAGCAGACTTGTGACTAGTTCTATACCAAACCATCGATCTATGTATGGAGACTGTGTCCAGGCAGCCTAAAATGTCTGCTGTTCTCCATTTTTAATGTGCTTTTATGCAAACGTGTTATTAATACTGTGTAGAACCAGACATTCAAGGCCAAGACATGCCGATAAGGTAGCTTGGTGGGAGCAGAGGATATGTGACACTAACATTATGCAATGCTAGCTTATATTGCGCATTAGTGGAATGTAGAAATTGGTTATATAAGTAGTACCAATTAACTTGACTGATCTGACTTAGAGCAGAAGTGACCCAGGCTTTGTACGTAACTGATCTGCCTTGAGTGCAGGAGTGACCCAGTCTTTGAATGTAACTGACTTGACTGAATGCAGAAGTGACCCAGGCTTTGTATGTAACTGACCTGACTGAGTGCAGAAGTGCCCGCTTACCTTTTCCAGCTCGATAACAATCGAGATAGGCGCTCCTGGAAATCCTGTAGATACCAGCCGAAGCTAAGTATTATTTATGTATTTTGCTTAATTCTTTATTAAATACTATAGTTGATTAAGAATTATCTTGGGTGGTCTCATTTTTACCGAACATTAAATTCCACCGTGAACACAGGGGTATGACATACTGCTACTTCTCCCTCTGATTTGATTGAAAAGCTGTTACAAGCTGCTGTGTTCACATGGTGGCTCTGAGCAAGTGATCCCAGTTTCTTGCCTAGCAACCAAGATCCTTGCATTCCTTGGTTGCACCGGTCACATGCCTTCCCTGCATTGCACCACCGGCACATCCTACAGCCAACTCTTTTGTTTCTATGCCATTCTCAGTGGATGGTCTTCCCAAGACAGCATCCCTGCTAAAGACTGTGTGGAGAAAGGTTCACTTTACCTCTTCTTTTCAGGCCAAGAGGTTTTGTGATTGATTTCAAAAGACTTCATCCTTCAAAGTAGAGGATTAGGTTTGGTTGTCTACCCGCAACAGTCAATATTCAACCTAAGTTCTTAGGCCCTTATAAAATCATTCAGAAGATCAATCCCATGAGCTTCCGATTAAATCTTCCCAAAAGTCTCCGCATTCCTTGTACTTTTCACTATTCTCTGTTCCAACCAGTCTTCTTTTCACACAAGTTTCCTGCCACTTCATCCAAGAAGCCATCTCCTATTCTTGTTATAAGTCAGCAAGATTTTGTAATTGGTTCCATTTTGGATGGAAAGAAGCTCAACTCCACATTCTCTTTCACAGGGAAAGATTACGGGCCAGAGATCTTGGGTTCTATCTATCTATCTATCTATCTATCTATCTATCTATCTATCTATCTATCTATCTATCTATCTATCCTCTACTCTATCTCTCATATACCATCTATCTATCTATCTATCTATCTATCTATCTATCTATCTATCTATCTATCTATCTATCTATCTATCTCTGTCTGTCTACACTAAATAAATAAAAGTTTTTATATTTTCATATTTTTTTTATTTTCTTTAGTTTGTCTGTCTGTCCCCTGACTTTCTACATGTGTATTTGCTGTACGACTATATTGTATAACCTTTAAAGATACCAAAAGAACTGCTTCTTCACTTAACCCTTTATTGTCAGGAGATGAAAAGTGCTAATCCAAAGCACCAGATGCCTGGAGAAATCAGCAAAGCCAGCAGACATATCATTTCACATCCTTTCATATGTGAGGTGCAGAATGAAAGCACAGGAATTATTGTAAAATCCCTGCTAAATCAAACTCGGCTTCTTTCTCAAGGCAGACTCAGGCTTGACTAGTTAAGACAGATTCTCTGTCTGACAATTAATATTAATGGGTAGATTTCACAATGTGGCATTATCACACTGTGAGATGGGTGGGCATACCATCTGGGTTTTGGCAGGTATTACATGTAATCAAAGAGATTACTTGGCTCGGGGTGAAACTGAAAACCTTTGGGGTTGTGCAGTCTTTCTTTTTTTTTTTTGCCCTTTTGTTTGGACTCATTCTACGTGTGTTTAATAATGTTTCATATCTGTGCGTTGTTTTTTATGCATATAGGAGTTTTGTTAGGAAATAATATATGAGAATGTTTTGCTTCTGAAAAAATTGCCACTTGTACTTTCCCTCCTCTTAGCAATTTCTCCAACTGATTTCCAACCTACAGTATTTACCTGTCATTCCTATACTCATTATTAACCTAAACAGTTGTTTAAACCCAATGCAGAGAAATCGCCTTGAACTTGGCAAACAAAATCTTTTCAGAAAATATAGTCGCAAACAGATCTTAACACTTTGTTGTTGTTTTTAAAGCCACCTAACGTCTGCAAAACGTTAATATAATTTCTTCCAATGCTGTGCAGAACTAAGAAAAAAAGTGATCCAGACGTTCAGTCACGACTTAATACAATGGCGCATTGTTCTGACATGGACAGCCCTTTTATAGAGACACCCCAACAATATATTATGCCCATACATTTATGTTGATTGTATTAAAGTAGCTCTCATTAATCTGTTATAATGTATGACCACGTTTATTGCTGTTGTAGTTAAATTGTTGTTAATTTTACGCTAAATGGTTATTAACATGATGAATGAAAAGACTGTCATTCTATACAGGGGACGTCAACCTATGTTTCTGATACTGACAAAAGGGTTGTCATTCAGAAAAAGTAGTTGCCATAACTTTTATTTGTAGGGTTAGTTAAACTCTGCCTGGCTGAGCAATATTGTACACACAAGATTTCTCACACAAAGGAGAAAGCGATCCAACACTTTTACCCCCTCACAATAAAGTGTGGGGGTATTTGTAAAAGTGCCCTCTGTGATAGTTCATTTAAAGCATTTATTTTTATTTGTCTCCATTAAACAACCCTTGTTTGAATGAAAATGTTGCTCATGATTAGCACCTCCCATCTTTGGCTTTATTTACTATAACACTAAAAAAATATATATTTTAGGAGATATACTGTGCCTCTCATGCTATCTTAAATATTCATAGACCCCTCCCCCATATTATAAAAGGTGATTTTATTACTTACTATTTTTTGTTGCCGACACATAACTCAGCATTTCATTGCTGAACGTCCTGGCAATGTATGGATTAATATGTCATTAAACTGCACAGATATTTTAGATGGAAGAAAAGAGAATTTCAACGCCAGATGATGCTATTAAGAAGGGAAAAAAAAATAACCTTAACTTCTGCGGCACATACACACAGGAAATAATACTTTGGAATGAGATTTCTTTATTCACTGCTTGTATCTCTCAGTTGGTGACATTGTGAATTGTTTCTCACACTTAAATAGAAGGGAAAAATAACAGCCGTTGGTTTTGTTACATTTTTATATATTGCAATAAAAGTGATTAGTAGAAACTAAATCTGAGTTTTGAATTTGTGGTAAGTATGTTGTATGTAATCTTCTTATGATAACAAAATATATCTAGGTTTAAAAGGTAAAGTCAACTGTAAAATGCACTGTTTATTAAATTGTAAAAACAAACAAAACAGCTGCACAATGACACCAAAAGGTATAAGAAAATGATAGTAATTGTTATTGTTTTATTCAATAGAAAAGATGAGTTCTACTAAACAAATATATTATTTCTGAATTATTTGTATCTTGCGTGAACAAAACAAAACCACATTAGGTGCTCCTGGAAATTTTATCGACAACTGTGAATTGCAGTGAATTGCAGGCTCTTTTCATAGGGAAGGGATTAAAATCACTCTTTCATTACACTCATTTTATACAGATCATAAACAGGTAAGTCACACAAAGTGCTCTGGATTTCTTCAAGATAATGGTAAAATAAATCTCCGAAGAAAGATAACAAGCATTCCTGAAAGGTTGGATATGTGATATACAACCAAATATAATATGATTACACATTATGCAAATGTGCTTAATAATCGTATCATCATTGGTTCCCTCTTAGAAGTAAAACTATGTTCAATATTTATATGTTTCATGGCAGAGATGATAAAAAAAATTACTTTTTTTATATAAAGACTAACGATGTGGTGTGTGTTGTTGATTTTGTCGTTTAACACATAATTTCTATTTTCCGTAGTTATATATTTTAGCAAACGCTACATGTAGAGGAGTGTAATTTAAGTCCTTCATCTCTCCAATTTGGCAAATGTCCATTCACACCCAAGTAATATTTTTCGCTTTGCCTAAAACGGAATAAAATATATTGGATTGCTGAGGGCTGTTTGACTCTTCATGGGTTCTAAGTAGTCCAGATATGGAATCCCACGTGGTAAGCAGTATATATCAAAGAAGTCCCAAATCCATTAAGAGTTTCACAATTAGAGGAATGCATTACAACTCATAATGTATTCTAAATCTGAGGTTTAAGGACTCTTGTTGACATTACCAGATCTCAACTGAGAATTTAATATTATTCTTTGTCTCTGGGACTTGCAACATTTTTGCAGCAAGATAGCACCATCTTGAGGACAAAAATGGAAATATGCAGAAGGTGATGACATGGAAGTATATACCACATGCATATGACTATTAATTTATCATTTATATCTGATCCACTTAAATACATTTTTATTACATTTTTATATTTTATTTACAACAAATATCCATAAATGGTATTGTCTAAATACCATGAGCAGATAACAGAGAATGATTTCCAGTGCTTTAAATATACTAAACTAAGAATATTTCAAAGTTATATCTTCTTTACACACATACATGAAAGTAATATTATATATATATCGCTGTAACAGAAATTTAAATATATATGGAAGTGTTCGCAGGGCTATGTATATGAGCAGCATTTTCTGACACCCAAGGCTATAAAGCTGTAGTCATGTCTGAAAATCTGTATATTTTTTATTACAAAAGTTGTTTATATTAATGTTTCTAAACTTATTTGTTAAGGAAAATACAGCTTTTTAGGTCATTACTTTGTAGAACTCTGGTAATGTGTTTACGAGATAGGAATTAAATGGCAGGGTTGGTAACGTTTTGAAGCAATATAAGACACTTTACAGAGGTATGACGTTCCAAAAACAGCAGGTGGAATTCCAGGCAGAACACGTACATTTTAATATGTCCAAATAAAATACAAAATGGAGTTACTACTGCAGGAAAAACAAAATGCCCCCCATTTCTACACCTTACATATTCAGCTCTATAGGGCTGGATTTCTACAGTATTTAACTAGCTGAGAATACAGAGTGTAGCATTTATGAGCTCTGAAAGCTTCCAGTGTACCAGCAAACAGCTGATCCCAAAGACTGCAGTGATATAAAGTAACAGCAGATATCTGTTGTTTTACTGACATATAAAACACATTTCAAATGTAGGTATGACACTATCCTATACATATTCACATTCATCTACAATAGATCAAGAGATGTTTTTATGTGAGCAGCGTCAACCTACAGGTGAATATATAGAGAGCAGAAAAGAATGAGAGAGAGAGAGAAAATAAATATCATAGAGATAGACTGATTAGAGAGGAATAGATGAAAAGTGGAAATCATATATCCTTTGGTTTTTCAGCATGCATGATAAACATGTCTAAATAAAGTATCACAATGAATAAAATTATTACCAGTATGAAATTCCAGTAGCTATAGCCATAAGCACGGTGCATTCTTATTGCAAACTACATAAAACTACAGCTGTTTTCAGGACCTTATCCTCTACCCAGCGGCCTCTCTGCACCCTGGCTTGGCATATCATCTGAGCGACAGCCAAGGCTACTTTTTACCTCCAGGACACAGCTGTATTTGTCTTCATCTGCCTTGGTACAGGTTTATCTTTTGTATACAGTTAGTGTACAATGTTGCTTTTGTATGTTTTATTGGTATTTTATTATACATTAATTAAAAATGTTTTGGGGTTTTTATCACTGACACTCAATTTTTGATGTTAGCTTTCTCCATATCTTGTTCTCTTAATCAGATCAATGTGAGCACCCGACATTTACACTGAACAAATAGAACAGTGAGTTGAAAAGTTCATCTCTTTAAACAATTAAGGACAATTAAAGGACCACCATCATCTTTTTTTTTATATTTATATTTTATTATATTAAAAGGGGATGCAGCTGAAGCTTAGAATGACTGATTTTGGGCAGTGATACAGCTGATCATTGCCAGAAACAGTATTAATTAAGAAAATTTCCTATTGGGAAGAGGTATTATGTTGAATGGACAGGGAGGATTTGGGTTAGACAGCAGGACAGAAAGGGTTAGGGTTGGGTTGGGTGTGGTTCACTGCTGTGAATGGCCCTTTTTCGAAAGGGCCGTTCTATCCCAGCCAGTTGTGAATGGAAGACAGAAGACGCTGCTGTAAATAGTACGTATGAATTTAACTCCAACCCTTACCTTAATCCTAACCCTAATCCTCCCTTCCCTTGCAGCCTGAATTCTCCTTTCCCCATAGCCTGACCCTAAGACTCCCTTCTCCACAGCCTAACACTAAGACTCCCCTCCCCGCAGCCTGACCATAAGACTCACCTGCTTGCAGTCTGACCCTAAAACTCTCCTTCCATAATCGTAACCCTAACCCTCCCCTTTCATTACCCTATCCCTCCCTTTCCTGCCGCCTAACCCTGAATCTAACCAGAGAGTGTTACTTCTTCTGTCAGTGCAGTGGATGCGGCGGATCTTCAGCGGCATTTCTGAAGATTGAATGGGTAAGAATGCAGATCGGCATAATTACCAATTCCTAAATTTTTTGGGGAAAATGTTAGTATTAGCTTTCAGCTGTCTGTACTTCTAAAAAAAAACAGTTTTGCTGTGGCAACTACCACCAGGTTAGATTGCAGGACAGGGAGGGTTAAGGTTAGGCTGCTATGAGAGGAAGGTTGGGGTTAGGCTGTAGGACAGGAAAAGTTAGGGTTAGGGGAGGGTTAACTTACCTGTCACCGCAGAAAGTTTTTGAAAATTCTTTGGGATTCTCCTTTTTGACAATTTCTTCTTTCAGACTTCTCGCGACAGTATTACTGTCACCGCTTTACAGTAGGGATGTGGTTTGTCACAAAACAGCCATTCTAAAACCACATCCCATATAAAGGAGCTAATCCACAGTTTACGAGTATGGGAAACACAGCAACTTTGCACCTCAGCAAAACTAAGTTGCAATGTGAGGGGGATTGAACTGCTAAATTATAAGTTGAGCTAGGAACTTCTCGGCTCTAATTCTACAAAGCATTTTCTCTGCATGCAAAAAAATGTAAATTAATTAGCACATCTCACTGCTTTACTGAGGTGGACACTTGCACCTCTTTTCCCCTTACTCTCAAACTATGGATCATCCCCCAAGCCTAGAGATAAAATGATAGTTTACATTAGTTTATATAGGATAGTCTAGCTTGAATCTTAAGTGTAGGGTGAAAATAAAGCTGTTAACTGTTGATGACTTATATGAATAAACTGCTAGTATATCCCTACTTGCAAAACGTAATCTCAACATTCGCTTTGCAAATTTAAAGCAGCATGTGAAAATAAATAATGAATACGTGATTTTACAGCTTTTTCATCATATTGGACCTGATTCACACTTCCAGTTTTGCTTTAGTCGGAAGCCCATGTCAGGGGTATCCCGCCCGTGGACTCAGGTGAGTCCTATCAACTTCTTGTTCACTGCTATTCTGGTATAATAGACACTCCTGTGGAAATAAAAGATTAGGCCGGCCGAGAGAAATACTTCTGACACAGAAACATTTGTTTGTATCCAGTGGTATGGTTCTCTAGTTTATTACAATACAGCACAGATATTTATTAGTCAAAATAGCATGGGCAGCGGGTCACCTCCCTCAGCTGCACCAATCATAATTCAAAATAACAAAAGAACCGGACACGCTTAACCGCAAAAGACCGTTTATTTAGACATTCTACAGGACAGAAGCAACTGTTTCCTGAAGCTTCTGTTCTTGCGAAGGTCAACAGGGAAGTAGGCTGACCATAAGAACATCTATGCAAACTGTCATTTTTGTTACAAATTTCTTTAACAAGAAATTCAGCGCTTGAGTTTCCTTTTGAACAAAGCAATAATATAGAATGGATACTAAAATACAAAATGGAGATACATTTAAGTATTAACTTATTGGCATCTTCCTCGCCCAAGCAAAACATTAGAAGCTTTACATGAGCAATGGGCTGCATTGCCTTGCACAGGTGGTCTTTCATATGATAGGGTCTGACTCAAGCACATAGAAATTTCTGATTCACACAAAATGTCTGAACTGGTACACACCAATACTGGAACATACATTTGCCAACTCAACCCCTCTGTCACAAGTTTCATTCATTTGAAGTTTTGTTGGATTGGAAGGCATTATAACCAGTTAGCTCCAATGAGTGCCGAATGTAAATGTGCACATTCCAATTAAAAGCCACGCGAGTTGTTGAAAATTGGAAATAATGGATTAGACTCGGTAGTGTGAAATGACATGTAAACTTTTTAAACTATTCTCCTCTCTGGCGGTGAAATGTATGTTGGCGGTAAAGGGATGCCGGGCTGCACCCTGGCTCTCCTCTTTCTTATTTTAATTGTTATTTTTGCCATCCTGATTAACCCCCTTTTTCAGTTTGCTCAGTATTATAACCTTATGCGCTAGGGGCCAGATCCTGAGCTAAGTACGCTAGCCGATGACGTCAAATCAGTTATATGTATTTACTGCGCATTTACGCGGCAGATGTTACGCCATGTAACTCCTAACGTACGTACCATCAGCCTAAATACGAAGGAAGGGTCAGGAGCATCAATACGACACGTGTAATTACGCTTTGGAGGCGGAGGGAGGCATTTAAATTGGACAGTATGGCCTGGGTTAGGCCGTCACGTACGTAACGCCAGTAGTCACGCTATGGAAAGTTAAGGTAGGGTTTGGCCAGTGTCAAACGGCCAAAGTACGTAGGACCCAGGGAAGTGCCTAGGGGAGTGCATAAAAAATTACACTAGCATAAATACGCTACGCGTTCTAACATAACAACTACTTAGGTCTGGATCTACCCCAAAATTCTTATGGGCACTTTATCTCAGGGATATTTAAACTCCATTCATTTGTAGCGAAGCTCCACTGTAAGGCGATCAGGTATGTTGGTCAGGGTAAGTATCTTACTCCATGAAGACTTAGGAATTTTTTCTACAAATAAGGTAATTTTCCTATCCTGTGCTTCAACCATATACTGCCTCCTTCTACTCATTTAAGATTATTGGTTACACCTGAACTTTTTTCTGAGGGGTGTTTTAAACACCTTATATTGGCAAACTGACTCACTGTGTGTGTAAAATGTTTAACTCTTCCAAACTCTTCCAAACTTTGAAAAAGTGGAAATGTTGCCCATAACAACCAATCAGATTCTAGATGACATTCTCTATTAAGTAATAGGAAAGTGAGAGCTAGAACTTGATGGGTTGCTATGGGCAACATCTCCACCTTTCAAAACCCGCAGCTTAGTAAATCTGTCTCATTGGGAACATTGCAACACCATACTTGCCAACTCTCCATGACTAATATGGAGACTATCCGAAGAGTAAGTTATCTCCCTTACTCCCTGCCAAGTGTTTGGCAATCTCCCTGATGTGGAGTTAATTCCATTGAAGCCTATGGAAGTGACCATTTTCATAGAGACCAAAATGTAATCAAAGACTGACAGCTTTCTATGACAACATAACTTCAATAATGGAGACAGAAATGAAAAAATACACTTTGTGTATCTCTTTAAAATCTGCTGTAGTTTCAGTACAGTTATATATATATATGAAGCAAAAAAAAAGGGGGCGCCTCATAGTGCAGGTAACTTCTTTATTTGATTACAGCATAGATAAAATTACACGTACCAAAAGGTTACTTGTAAAATAGCTTATCGTAAGTTAGCAGAAGCAAACACTTCTCGGGTTACCAGCGTCCTGGAACACACGTGGAGGGAGTGAATCTGCTGTACTGCGGTCGTGCTGGGAGAGGATGGCTAGTCTCCGCCCCTACGCGTTTCATCACTAAGTGACTTCATCAGGGGGTCTTATATATATATATATACATACATTTCTTCTTTTAATGTACATGGATAAGGAGAACTTCTTCACCTTGAGAGTTTATTGTAACACTGACACCACATAAGTGAGGAATACAGGTCTATAACATCCAACATTTAAATAATAATAATAAAAAAAACACTTCACACTCTTCCTACAACGCATCTACTGTTTGTATCCCTGCTTATACACCACAATAAAAGTATTCAGTCAGTAATGGACGCTTGATCATACAGTCAATCACAGCTAGTTGCAGAAAAAAAAGACTTGAAACCTGTCAAAGAAAGCGATAAATTTCCAGAAATACAATAGAAATAATGGCCATTGAAGATGGTAATCCATGGAATGTATTGATCAGTAGAGGGAAGCAGTTTGGGCCTCACCACAGGCTCTTTTACCTCCTCTACCAGTCAATAACTAACCAGGAGTGTCTTGTTTTTGTCAATACCACTTAATTAAATACCTAGCGTCTAATACAGAATTTTGTTACACACTTCTAATAATATCTGCAAGTAAATCGTACAGTGCTACTATAGTATTCAATAAAATGTAAAATTAATAAATAACAAAAAGGACAACAAATAAGTGTAAAATCATGAAGAACGAAGAGGAAAAAAAAATAAAGGCTAAATTAGAGAGATGATTCTAAACAGCCTTGAAATGTCATACTACATGAAACAGAGCCTCTTCCTTGGGATTTGTAAGCTACTATCCAATACTCCCCACAGATCTGATCTCAGTGCTGATCTGAAACACCACCTGTTTACAATTTACTGCTAGGAAAGGCAATTTTAGTAATGGGTACACTTCTCAAAGGGGCTACTGGTTGTTACAGGCAGGCTTAAAATATACTGAACTGCAACCTTGATTCTTAGATTTGACAATTTCAAGATAGCAATTAAGAATTAACTTCTTCGGTGCTGAATGCCTGTCAGTTGTCATGTTGAAATATCTCAATAAGATTCTGTTTGAAATTGGACACTTTATTATAGAATACTGTTGTAAATGTCATTTCATAAAAATTGTTTCCAGATGTTTTTGTTTACATGTTTAGTCTCAAGTTACTGACTAAGATTAAAATGTATGCAAGTTGGTGTGTGATATGTTCATGTATCTTACCCTTATATGCATAGAAGAAACATGACAATAATAATTTGCATAAATCGCGTCATTAAGCCATGCCCCTCGCAGTCATCTATGGGTTCTCCCGGAGTAAAGCTTTCAATAGTCGGCAACCCTGAGTTATGATATCAGCAATATGATGAGTAACGGAGCATGTGCAGTAAGTTCCCGCCCTTTAGCTCCCTATATAAAGCGCTGCACTGAGGTCAGTCAGTGAGACAGAAGATTCTGTGGGCCCGATTTCAATTGGCGGCGTTATTTTCAAAAATATTGCGACAGAAAAAATACGACGCCGTCGCTGATTATTTTGCGTAAAAATAACACTAATTCAATTGTTTTTTAATCGCTGCGAAAAATGAGCAGGCAGCGAAGGAGAAATTTAACGGAATAAAAAAAAAAAACATTTTTGGAACGTCGCAACTCACTTCCTTCTAGCAAGAAATGCCCGGCGCTAATGACAGGTTCACTGTCATTGGTGTATGTCTGAAATATCGTTCGCACCCTTCGGACTAATTTTTTTTTTATGTGATGGGGGTATGTCTTCTGCGCAGCGGCCGTATGCCCTGGCATCCATGGGCATGCTGATGCTTGTAGCTCTACAAGCACCAGCCTTGTAGCTCTACAAGCATCAGCATGCCCTGTCAGGGCACAAGACAGGGCATCGTTAAAAATTTGCACCTCTCATAGGTGCGAATTTAAAATTAACGCTATCGCTAAAAAAAGGCGTATTTTTAACGCTGCAAAATAATTGAATAGCAAAAAATTTATTTTGCAAAAATTTGCGTTAAAAATACGCCAGCGAACGATTTTACCTTAATTGAATCGGGCCCTGTGAGAGGTGTGACAGATTTCTTCCTCAGCCGTCAAAATATGTTTAACCTCAGAAAAGTAACAGAACTGTTTGTTTTTTTTTCAGTTGTTCCATTTTGTTGATTAATGGCATTTTTTGCATTTTTGTTCAACAGATTATGCGGTACCTGATGCAGAATGTGTTTAGGGCATCGTTAAAAATCCGCACCTCTCATAGGTGCGAATTTTAAATTAACGCTATCGTTAAAAAAAGGCGTATTTTTAACGCTGCAAAATAATTGAATAGCAAAAAAAAATAGCGCCCGTTATTTTGCAAAAATTATCGTTGAAAATATATCAGCGAACGATTTTACCTTAATTGAATCGGGCCCTGTGAGAGGTGTGACAGAGATTTCTTCCTCAGCCGTCAAAATATGTTTAACCTCAGAAAAGTAACAGAACTGTTTGGTTTTTTTTCAGTTGTTCCATTTCGTTGATTAATGGCATTTTTTGCATTTTTGTTCAACAGATTATGCGGTACCTGATGCAGAGTGTGTTTAAATAAAAAAAATCCTAAAGATATACTGTAAATGAATAGAAATTTAAATAAATAAAAAAGACAAAAGTTTACCTCAGAAAACTATTATCAAAATCAACAGAATTAAAAGATGAATAATTATTTTTTTAAAACAAAAGTAGCAAAAAGTTGACCACAGAAAACTATTATGAAAATCAACAGAATTAAAAGATAAATAATAATTTTTTTAAACAAAAGTAGCATATTCTAAGCTCTGATTGGAGAAGCATATGCTGAGCTCTGATTGGAGAAGCTCCATTTTAGCTCCTTCTTTCTCTCTCCTTTTTATTTCCTATTATATGATTGTCATTTAACTTGTGGAATGATCAATTGCTTGGATTCTATCAGGAGAGTAATGCTGGCCACAAACAATGCAAAGTCTCTGACTTGAGACACATTTGGGGGAAAATTGTACTTTTATTTTATACTGAAACATATCAAGTAATACAAGATAAGGTGTACAAGACTTTTACACTCAGAAGACTTCATTGTGCTTTTGTCCACAAAATATGTCTAAAGAGTGTTTAATTTTTGCAATTGCAGCTACTGAGAGGGTATAGCAAGGTTGTTTAGACCATTAGTGTGACCGGATTCACAGGTAAGAATGCGTTAGGTGAGGCCATATCCGCACCAGCTCAGCCGTCCTGCCCCTCAACCCGTCCCCATTTTTATGAACCTAATGGTACTTAAGAGTGCCATAAATGTGAATACGGCCTTTAGGGCCTGATCCAGACCTACGATGTAGCACTGAGCGTACTAACGCTCAGCGTTACATCGTGGGACTCCCCCTGCCCTATCGTATTTACACTCCCTTGCGCTGGCTGAAGGCTACCCTACGTTCAGCCGGCGTAAGGGAGCGTAAATACGCTGAGCCTCATGACCCTCCCTCCCCCTCCCTGCACTAACCTCAGCGTAGTAACGCTGGGGGACGCCCCCACCAGCGTTACTATGCTGAAGCTACGGACACCGATCTAAGATTGGGCGTTTCCATAGCAACGCCGGGCAACATCTGCCCAGAACATGCGCAGATCAGCGTTTTAACGCCAACCAGCGTAGGTCTGGATCAGGCCCTTAGTGTGTAAGAGCTAGAATGCCTAAGTGATCATGGGCAAGCCCCTAGCCCCAATGATTCACAGCCATATAATCTTCTAAAATTATGGGAAGGTCTTGTGTGCAATACCTGAGTTTGTACCACATAGTGTCAAGTTTGTTTCTTGACAGTGCCTGATAATATGTTGATGAAGCTCTCTCAAGTCCTAAAGAATTTATCAACTCTCTGCTCCTTATTCAAAGAAGCCTCCATCCTGTCCATTTTAAATAGATGGAAGAGCTTTGCCTGGAATAGGGCCAGAGGGGGAGGTATTAAGTGAAGGGTAGACTTGCATGCAGCTGCCAATACCACCAGCAGGAGCTTTTTTGCAAGTTGCTGAGATGGGAAATTGTATTTTAACCTCACAGTAAACGATAATATATACTCATCGCCCTGTTCTCATCCTAATAGGAACAGCAGTCAGATCGTTCAGGAAGACTGAACAATCCAATTACAGGGTCAGTGCATTTTGGGAACATTTTGTCAACGTTCCAACAAATCTGTCCATTCCATACATTACTTGATACAGTTCAGTACAAGTCAACATACATTGCCCATCTTCCATTTTAACTGGATAGATCTCAAATGGCGTTTTTTCGGAGCGATTTAGGATCTGAACATCTTTATATAATTGATACCCATGTCTTTTCAGTAGTGTGCAGATTGATTTATGTGTACTGACTGTAGAGGTGGGAATTTTCCATCATACAGTCATCAACACTATTAAAAAGGAATTTTTATTAAGGTTCAACTTCAGCTCCAGTATAAAAGAACAGATCAAAGGGGGATGCAGAATGAACAACCATTTTCTTGTCCTGGGCACCCTGAGGTCCTAATTCTGCTCTGCTAGCAGTAGTTGGAACTATTGCTGTATATGGTTTACTGTAGCCTCTGGCCTCTCACCCCTTGGAATGTATTTTACTCTGTCCCTCAAGATAAATATATGTAAAATATCACCCTAGCTGGCGCACCTTAGTGATCTCAAAATATATGAAATGATATACAAAATTACAGCAATGTGAAAATCAAACAAAAAAAGGAGAACATGTGAAATAACAATATAGTGAATATTCCAACTGATCAAATCTTATAACCCAAACAAAAGAAAAAAGGACATATAAAATGACAATATGGTGAATATTCAGTCTGATCAATTCTTCTAACCCAAACAAAAAAATAAAACTATAGTGTCCATAAATCAGATGTAAAAAGAAGGATGATAGTCTAGAAATATAGGGATAAAAATAGCAATGGTGTGGACATATAGTCCCCTTACAGTTCTGTGTGCAGTCCAAGAAATCGTGTTCGTGCACAAACCGTGGAATGAAGAGAGTACTGCTTAGGACCCTGAAGCCGCGACTCCAGTAATGTGTTTTAAGCTGCTCACACGTTTTCTTATATTCCATTTTATTTGGTCTCACTGGGGTTAACCTTTTACACATGTTTAGGTATTTTGAGATTTCAGATTTTAGAATGATTTTTATCATTACTCCTTTAGTGGCCTTTTATATTTACACTATTACACTGCCTCTAGAATATTTTCTACTGTATATATCCAGGCCAGTTTTTAGGCTGTAGTATGAGGAAGGACCACCTATATACCTCCAATTCCACTCTATATGCATTGCACACACATCACTTGATCCATGTTCTTACACACAAATATAGGTTTCTATTTTTATTTTTTTTTTACGTTTAGTAGGGCCCCTATGTAGTAAGAATTATATCTCTGGATAAGATGTTTTATTGGATCGTGCCTAGTATCTTCATCTTTTAATAGGGAATTTGCATGTCTCTTATCGTAACACTATTTAGTTCATGATTTCATATGTTAGATTTTTATCAGGTTTCTTTTTTTTCATGGATAGTAGGATCCTATTAGTGAATTAGTTGCATCTTATTATATCTCTGAGTAGTATGTTATATATTGGCTATTTGAATATATGAATTTATTCCCTCCTATATCCTCCGGTTTTTAGTTACAGATAGTAAGACACATTGAGCCTGATCCAGAACAACGCTTCTGAGCGAATTTACGAGTCGCGGAGACGTAAAATCGGCTATTTGTAAGTACTGCGCATGCGCACCATAGAAAATACGCTCATTAATGTAGCGTAATTGTGAACGTATGGGCCATTCACGTATGTGTCACGTAAATACTTATGTGTGGGCGTGCCAATTTTACGTTACTCCAAAATACGTCTGAAATACGTTAAGTAGGCGGGGGGTTGTATTTAAAGTGTACAGTATGGGTGTGCTTAGCTGCGTAAATTCTTCTTGCCCATACGTACGTGTGCGTATGGCTGCGGTTACGTTGGCAAAAGTTAAGGTAGGGTTTGGAAAGCGTATCTTTACAAAATTCGTACGTTCAAGGGGTGTGCCGAGGGGAGTGTAACGAATTTACGCACACGAAAATACGCTATGCGAATAAACATACGGCAAACGTAGTTCTGGATCTACCCCATTGTCTCATTCTTTATTGGCACTTCTCATTTCTGTTTTAAATCAATATCCCATTTATTTTAATATTATCATCCCGTGTGATCTCTTATGTATATCAGTTCTCCCCTCTTTTTTTGGGCCGGTATTCATACTGTGACTATAATACACTTTGTTAGATTGTCACATTTCACTCACTTCGGTATTTTACCTCTATATTTACGTTTTTCCCCTGTATTGATATACATGCTATTCTCCACGTAGCTGTGTCCCGCCCCTTCCCAGAATAGTGGGCTCACCGCAGTATTTTGTCACATTCTATTTATTAACATCGACAGTTGGTTTTATCTTTTTTTTTAACATCATATATACTCATGGTTGAAGAATATGAAGTATTACATGCTTAGCTATTATCTGATGAAGCAATAGATTTAGCATGCATAACACATGACCGTTGTCTTATAAATCAATTCATTTAAATCTTTTTATTCAACTTTTCACTTACTGTCAGACATAATGTTATATTGTATAAGTGATGTGTATTTACATTTGAGTTATTTAGCTGATACAATGTTGCCGAATTTTTTATTCAAATCAGAAACGGAAGTCTCCTATATATACCTGGGCACTTACCTGTTATCCCCGCTGCCTTGATAAAGACTTGAGGTTGAAACGCGTTGGTTGTATTGTTTCTGGGTAGGTCGAGTTCCTGACAGACTGTTGTAGTGGTGTCTAAATCCCAGGTTTTTCCATCATTATATCCATCTCTGGCTGAAGTTAAGGTAGCCTTCAGCCGGCGTAAGCGAGGGTAAGTATGCTGTGGGCAGGGGGAGTGTCAGGGGGAATCCACGATGTAACGCTGAGCGCTACATCGTAGCTCTGGATCAGGCCCTATATGTCCACATCATTGCTATTTTTATCCCTATATTTCTAGACTATTATTCTTCTCTTTACATCTGATTTATGGACACTAAAGTTTAATTTTTTTGTTTGGGTTAGAAGAATTGATCAGCCTGAATATTCACCATATTGTCATTTTATATGTCCTTTATTCTTTTGTTTGGGTTATAAGATTTGATCAGTTGGATTATTCACTATATTGTTATTTCACATGATTCTCCTTTCTTTGTTTGATTTTCACATTGATGTAATTTTGTATATCATTTTATATATTTTGAGATCACTAAAGGTGCGCCAACTAGGGTGATATTTTATATATGTGAAATGAGCTCTTGGTTTAGAAAGAGAGTGCCAGACCATGTTTTGTTTTTTGTGCAAATTTCCCTTGCTTTGAGCACCTGCAATATATATTATTTTATAAACCGATTTGAAGCAACCTCTATTTTGGATGTGTGTTTTAGAGCCTGTCTGGGATTGCAGCTGAGAGGGGGTGTGGTCTCAGAGTGGCAGTTTTGGAGACCTGGGAATCGCCATGTGAGTTGAGCTCTTGGTTTAGATCGATATTGGATATGTGACCCAAAGTTGGGGCTCTAAAGTTTAGAGTTAAGATTAGAGTTAGGACCATCCAGCAGAGAAGCCTTGGAAGTGGCGGATGGCTTATCACATATCTGCAGATATTTATAACTGATTCTCTGACTTTTATTTTAAACTGAGTAATGGCTATACTATATCACCCCAGCAGGTTGCAATTATTTATTTTTTTGCGCCCACAATTTGTACTACTTTTTGTTATTTCACATTTTGCTCTGTCCCTCAAGGACAAAAATGTGTATATAATTAATGTCAAGGAATAAGGTTATGGACCAGTCATCGGTTTTAATCTCCATTTTTTTGTTTTTTTTAAGGTGCAATATAAATTTAGATTTGGAAATATCCTCCCTTTCTGATGTGAGCTTTTTTAGCAATGTCCAGTAATGTATGTTATTCAACTTCAGAAATTCTGTCACCATTCAGATTACAAATGTCACAAACTAACAATGGGACAAATCCAGATTTACTCAAAGGGGTTACCAATAGTTATGATCAAAAAATGGTCCATTAGGATCCAGATCCATCCTGGTACTAAATCTGACGGCGGAGTGGGGTGAGCAAAAAGTATTTCCGCTCTGTAGATTTTATCATTCAGATTTCTGCAGCACCCTCATTTTACTAATGGACGGTGCGGAAAGCTAAAGCTCGGGTCTGGCTAGCTTGACTCTGTACGAGCAAAGGGAATTTAGGATGCATTGGGAAACTAGCATAGGGGCAGAACCCCAACCACATCAGAGGTCTGCATGCAGTCCAATAGTAGCACTTGTAGCAAACCTCCTCCATCACGACGTACACTAGTTGACATTGTATAGTCTGCATTTTCCTCCACCTGCTCAGAAAACATGGGCACCTGCGTGAGTGAAATTCACTGACACTGTCAATAGGTGTAAAGTGCCTTACAACCTAATGGGCCAAATGGATGTCTGACTTTGGGCTAAGAACAGGTCGGGTGTGTGTACACTACGTGCGTTGGCTGCATAGTAGAAAAAGTCCTACTAAAACTACTAATGATGACAATAATAATAACAATGGATGCTGCCTGTGGAACTAACCTGAATATTCCGTTTGGGTATGTGCATACAAAAACCTTTTAGCACAGATCTAGTTCCTCAAAATCCAGATTTACATGCTGGAAGCTGGGGGTGGGATGCTTAAAGCATGTCCGCATGTTAGGAGGGGGCAAGTATTTAAATTGTACAACAAGGGCATGGCTAAGCCCTCACTTACGATCCTCATGTACGCACCAACCCCATCTTAAGTGGGGCCGATGCATAAATGTTAAGGTAGGGCCTGCACGCAGAAATGCATTGTGAGAGGGACACTACTATCAGCATCTAGTCCAATGTGCACACAATTTTAGTCTGCATCAGAGAACTGAAAGTATCATGGCAGATATAGAGCTATCCATAATTATCATGTACCCTATATACAGTGTCTACAGCTATTGGGACATTGGACCATATTCGCAGATCCTTAACTCACCCGTCCTGCCCCTATTCTGCCCCCCCCCGTTTTTAGGTATCTTATGGCACTTACAAGTGCCATAGGGCTACCTTATCTATCCGTTGAATGTCCACATGACATTGCCTCTCCCTTCCCCCCACCCTCCCCGGCTAATCTGCATCCCTCCCATCCTCCCACTTCTACCTAAGCACTTCTTTCCACTGATAATACAGAGGCAATCTATGTACCTAACTGGTATGTAGATTGTGTAAAAGACCTGCTACGCATGCGTGTTAGGTCATTTACTAAAGATCCGCACCTAAGAAGTGTCTGCTTCTTAGTGTGCATATGGTCCATTGTGTCGGAAGCCCGGACCTCATATAATGTGTGTCCAGCTTCAGTAGAAAGTACAAAGTTGCTTAAGTTTTTTTGTTAACATGTCTTTCGGGATCAGGGAGGACACTTAAGCAAAACACAGACTGGTTCAGAAATCCCCATTTTATAAAGGGCGTCCATGTGAAATTTAGAAAAATATTATTTTAACACTCTGATTTATATTTTGAGCACTTATGGAAAATGCTAAGTAATTTTTGCTGATGCACTAACATGTCACTGGAACGCAAAGTACTGCAGTCCACAGCATTGGTTGGTACAAGGTTGTAGTTGCAGCTCACAATACCTTATATTTCAGATGAAGGCAGATGGGATCTTTCTGGACTGGAGAACCAGGGATAGGAGACAACCCCCAAAGGTTATACTTTATAGTCGTAGCAGAGGATTGCAATGCTGTTTTATTTGCCATAATGTTTCTAGTTTCTTTATTAAATAAGACATTATTTATTTAATAAATACATTAAATAACAAAAAGACAGGTCTGACGCTGGAAACAAACATTATATAACACTATTGTGGAATTGTGCGCAATGCGGAAATCCGCAAGAACCTGAAATAACCGCAATCCAATCAAAGATGCAGTCCAACCCACAAAAGATTTATTCCAAGTTTGAAAGGTTTATCCAACAACAGCAGCGCAGACCATTACTAGCTCAACGCTTCAACACAAAAGCCTCTGGCCTTCAGAGCCTGGGCTTTGTCTTTTTAAAAGGTAAGATCAAAGGAAGGTCTTCTGTTCTCTTGATAGGTGAATCCTCATGGTCATCTTATATTCCGTGCGCTGCATTCACGGCCAGATTAACTATGGGGCTAACGGGACTACAACCCCAGGCCTCCATCTGAAAATAGGCCCCCACACACTGTGGATCTCCAGGCCTCCCACTGCTAAGGATGAATGTCATGGAGCATACTCCAAAGCATAATATATAGTGTGGGCCCTTGATCATTTTCAGCCCCAAGCCCACATGGCCCTCAATTTGGCCCTGGCTTCATTGGATCAGTGTTTCCTTTGTCTCACGACTGGAGGTCAATCAGCTTAAGGTACAGATGGGCCCAGCCTAACTAGCAGGGTCAGTGTTCATATTGTTATATAATGTTTGTATGGAGCTCAAAGCCTTTCCTTTGTTCCTTGTAGTTACACAGTGGTCACCTTTGGTCCTTGGCTGCACCTTTTCATTTATATATATATATACATGCACACATTTCATATATTTGAATAGAAGCACGGCCTTGTGTGTTCTTTATTAAATAAATTGGTGGCCTCTTTTTATTCTGATATGTTTGTGTTGTTAATATTAGTAATAATTAAAGTCATGGGCTGGTGAAAATATGGGTTGAGGAGAAGCACTAAATCAGCTTAAGGCACTTTAGGTTTTGTGACACTACAAGTACCAACAATGTTTTGCCAAGTATAAGCTATTGCTTATACTCTTGGAGCATGCTGTAAGTTGTAGTTTTACAACATCTGAGGTGCCAAATGTTGTCTATGTCTGCTCTAGATGTCATTGGTTACTGAAAGCTGCATCTGTTATAGGAAAATTATATAATTCTTAAATACTAGCTGATTACCTTCATTCAATACAATTTAATACCTCTCCTTCCCCCTAAATTTGCAGTTTCTTTGCTTTGGCTAGATATTTATAGCATGTATTGATTATTTCATCCACCCAATTCTGTCTGAATAAAGTGTTTTTGTTTTTTCTATATTTTAATTTTGCCTTGAAACTTGAATTACATGTCTGTATGGCCTGTATGGTCCTCATTTAATAGCAAACTGGCAGAGAAAGGATATCAAAGTGATCAAGAGGTCATTTGCCCCTCAGGCCACAATTGTTTATAAAGATGCATAACTGAGAGATTGATGGTGCGTTTTTCAGCATTACACAGTGAAGTCAGAACTGCACTGTATATACCAGTTATGTATATACCAATTACTTTCTGCATGTCACTAATCTACAGTATGAACCATTTAAATGTAAGTACCAGAAAAATCACAAATATTAAATTGCAAATTTGCAGGCAGATAGAGCAGTTGCCATCTCAGGTAGCTACATTGCATTTTTTTTTTTACCATAGAACCTATTAAAAACATGTGGTTCTGTGCTGTTATGGGCTTGCTTCCTGGACCAAACATTGCCTCAATTACATAAAAGAATGACTGGTTTTGGACCTTCAAGGTTAAATTAGTATTGTTTATTAAAAAACACATCTAAAATATTTCAGAAGTCCAAACATCCAAAATTCCCCCATGGCCTTGGCATCTCCCAGGATACCTCTTTTCTAATCTAGAAGGTAAAACAAATTTATTAAAGGGTCTGTCTTTGTTTTTGCTGATCAATAGCCCAGATGTCCATATAAACCTTGGTTTGTATTCATGCTGGGTGGCAATTCACAGAGGGACCAGACTTAGAAGTCAGTTTATTATATCTTTGGAGGCCCAACTGAATTCCCTAGAGCAGGGGTGGCCAAGCTCGGGCCTCGTGAGCTACGAACGGTTCATGTTTTCCAGGTCCCCTCAGATAGTCAGAGGTGAGATATTCACTACCAACTGTAGATTGTTTTTAATGTATCAGTCAGTAATGAACACACCTATGCTTCAACAAGGAGACCTGGAAGACATGGACCGTTGGTAGCTCACGAGGCCCGAGCTTGGCCACCCATGCCCTAGAGGAATAGCATTAGTAACACCCAAACTTTAGAAAAAATCTATATATCTAAAAAAAAATATTAACTTAATTAAGATAAAAGTATTACTCTGCTGGCAACAAGGCAGGTAAATTATTGGCTCATACATTCAGAGCACATCAATCCCAAAATTGTAATCAATTTATCACCTCAAAGAAAAGGGCTAAACACAAACCCCTGTGGGTATTGCCATTGCTTTTGTCTGATATTGTAAGCAGCTTATCATTTCCTCAGCCCTCACCCATATATCTATTCATAACTTCCTAAATGACAAAAGTTTTCAACCCTGAATCCCTACAATTTACGTGGGTTGAGTACTTTGTGGACATAACAGGGAATACTCAAGGTCACATAGGTGATAAATACCTTCCAGCTGATTAGATCCCTGATACTGATGGTTCTGCAAACTGCAAAAAATTATAGACCTATGGGTTTACCCAAATAGATATTGAATATAAATATAGTATAGTATATAGTGAATAGCGCTTGTGTCTTACAGCACTGAGGTCATGAGTTCAATTCCTGGACAAGGCCTTATCTGTGTGGAGTTTGCATGTTCTCCCTGTGTCTGCAGGGGTTTCTCCCGGGTGCTCCAGTTTCCTCCCACACTCCAAAAATATGCTGATAGGCTAATTGGCTGCTGATTAAATTAACCTGTGTGTGTGTGTTTCTGTTAGAGAACTTATGTAGCTCCAATGGGGCAGGGACTGATTTAAATGTCAGATATTATCTGTAAAACGCTACGTAATCAGATATATAAAAACCTGTTAATAAATAAATATAGTTAGTAGCAAATTGGATTACCCATGCCTGGATTAATTCATCCTGATAAGGTTGGCTTTATATTGGAGCACCAGTTATCCGACAATACTCGTAAATAGAAATAGGCCCTTTTCAAATTTGACTTCCCGGATTGAATATAGCATTTTAGCACTATACAGGGACTACGTAACTAGAGTCATTAATAAGAGATTTAAAATCACCAATGGTACCAGGCAGCTTTGCCTTTTTCCCCACTGATATTTGTACTAGCTATTGGATCTTTGGTCATAAAGATTCGAGCGTCTTCTTTCTTTTCCAAGGTTTTCTTTCACAAGGAGTTTCCTACAAACGGTGTCTCTGGTGATACCATGGCCTTTCTGTACAATTTATCATCCATAATTTTATTGAATTTTTCAATCAGTACAGAAGAGAAAAAGGGAAATAGGGATATTTAATTTATTACAACAATTCAATGAACACCAAATCACATCCCTAAGAGGAAAAAATAGAAGAAAATAAAATTTAGGTAGGGGAAAGGGGGGAATAATGAAATGAATCAACATGAGCCAGAAGGGTAACAACAGGAATACAACACCATTACAAAATGCATCCGTTACATCCTAATAGTCTATTCCTCCTATTCAGGATTTTCAATTAAAATGAATAGAAATTTAGTGTGTCCTGAGTTAGAGGCCTCTACATACTGCATGGCATCAAAGTTCGTACAGTCTGACAAGGGTAGCCAATGGGAAGGAATGGATGTAGCTGATATATCATATCTCTAATTTCCATATTGCAGCTAGATTGAATTTTATTGTAAGTTTTTAAGAGCGAAAGCAGATTAGGGTCTTTCCAGTTCTGGGCTATGGCTGCTTTGGTAGCTATCATAATATGGCCTAAGACATATTTTTTATCACTAGAGATTGAGGTAGGGAAAATGTGGAGAAGGGAAATAGATAGATCAGGAGAATTAGAGCGGTTTAGAACTTTAGTTGCGAGATCAAAAATTTTCTGCCAAAGAGAGACATAAGATCCCCAACTTGACCACAATTTCACCAGCATAAATGAGAGGTTGCCGGCCATATTTTATGTAATCTATCGGTGGTAATATAGGTTATTAAATTCATAAGCTTAATATACATTTCAATATGGTTAATAGACAGAGAACATTTAAATGTCTGTGAAACTAATTCTGATCACTGATAAGATGTCCAAGTGAAGTCAAGTGTCGTTCCCAAAGAACTCGAGATTGGTATTTAAAAAAATCTACAGGGGATATCAATCTATTATACCAGAAGATTTGTCTTACAAAAGTTTTGCAAGAATTGTAACCCAGGGTTTTATACCTGTCAGGGGGGGGGTGGGTAACAATAATCCCAGTGTATCACGCACATCCACTATCAAATGCTTAATTTGAAGGTATGTAAATGCAGAAGAAGGGAGATGGTATGTATAAACCAAATTTCAAATGGTAAAATAGAATGATGAGTCACCAATTCAGAGAGGGATAGCACACCCCTGGCAGTCTAATCCAACACCCTCAGATTAGAGATAATGGGCCGGATCCAGAACAACATCCGTTTTACATAGACTGTCGTAATTCAATAAACAATAGCTACTGCGTATGCGTAGTAGCTATTGTACGTAATCTGCGTATCGTTTCGATACGTAGATTGCGTATATGCGGTCTAAACGCAACAGTGATGTATTAGAGGTAGGAGTTGCCACTTTTAAGTGTTAATAAGCTATGTTATCCCATGTCTTGAAGCTATCCCTCATAGATCTCAGATTAATGAGAAGGGCCTTCCTATATTTCTCAGGAACCCTTATAAGGTCAGATAAGTGGAACGTGCCCAGTATACTCCTTTCCAAATCAACCCAGGGTTTCATACCCGGCGGGCGAAACAAATCTTGTAACTCATAGGCCAATAAATTGGGAAGCCCTAGCCCCCATTTTTTTTAGGCAGCGTCATACGGCTATATGCTGCCCTCTGAGGTCTCTTCCTCCATACATAAGATAGCATCATCTGCCACATTTTAGCTAAATCTTATTTAGGAAAACTAAAAGGAATAGATCGAATGAAACAGATACAAAAGTTTGGGTAACAGTGACGTTTTATAAGCCGCTATCCAGCCGAACCAGGAGACCTTGCAAGTGCCCCGCAAAACTAATAGTCCACTTCACTGAGAATACACGGGGGTGAGATTCACTTTTAAAATATGGTCTAATGAACAAGGTGTATTAATTCCTGAATATGACAACGCATTATTCTCCCAAGAATATGGACACTTAAATTTAAGTTTAATCAATTTACGAGATGTAATATTAATAGGCAAGGCTTCCGTTTTAGTAGTATTCAGCTTATAATAAGACCGCACTATATAAATAGCCGCCAGCAAAGTCTTCGGGTTCATAAGAAACAAAAGAACATCATCAGCAAACATACACAATTTATAAGACGTATCATGTACCATATTAATGTGACACTCCCCTAACCTTTACCTCCATACGCCGGCTGAACCCTACCTTAACTTTTCCCGGCGTCGGTACGAATATTCGTAGCCATGCGCTGATCGTACCGGACTAAGCACGCCCATACTGTACAATATAAATGGCTCCCCTCGCCTACATTCCCTAACTCCAGCGTCCGTACTAACTTCGTAATATAAACACGCCCCGTTGTCGGAAAAAACGCAAAGAATACGGACGCCTGAATCGCCGCTACGAAAAGGTCTTTGGAACGACCGGAAGTCATCTACCTCACATTCGGCGGCTCCAATCTATCTTCAGCCTGTCTAGTGCCGTCCAGCTTCCCAGGATATTCTGAGTCCATTGCCATCACACTGCCTGTGCCTCAGGTACAGTTTTGGGGCTGCACAGATTTACTAAGCTGCATGTTTGGAAAAGTGGAGATGTTTCCCATAGCAGCCAATCAGATTCTAGCTCTCACTTTCCTATCTGATTGGTTGCTTTGGGCAATATCTACACTCTCCCAAACCCGCAGCTTAGTAAATCTGGCCCTTTGTGAGAGCAAAATATTGACCAAGCCATGGAAAGGAGAGGGGCTTTTTACCTCAAAGTGCCCCATTGTTTGTGAATGGAGGTAGCAGGTTGGTTATATTGATCCGAGTTATTGAATTAGGTAAAGTTTCGTGATCAACACCTTAATTTACTTTTCCAAATGATAGTAGATTTAACATAATTAAACATTGGGGGATGGGCCTGTAACACAACCAAATCTCACACTGCTCTGTGAAGTTGAGGAGTCTCTTGGATATCCTGGTAGAGTTAGTAAGTATGGACCATATTCAGACTTCTGTGCTGCGATCGGAGCGCAAATATACGCACCTACGGAGCAAGTTACACCCACCAAAACCACAGTCACTCCCCTTGCTAATCCTTCATGTCGGAGACTTCCGCCTCCATAGACTGGCAAGTCTACGTGAACTGTGTACAAAAGATGACTACGCATGCGCAGTTGAAACGTACCTATAAATACGCACGGAAGTCGCCGCTAAAACGGATCTCTGAATACGGCGCTATGCCTTCATTTTAGTGAATGCTGTGACCCTTTCTGCCAACACAGGTTTCTCTTTATTCACAGGTCATGAAACAAATGTTTAGTTCTCAGAAACAAGGGGGATGTGCTTTCACCTATAGGCAATTTATTATGTGTTTTCTGCTTCCCATTTCAGAGAATGCCAGCAACATAATCCGTAGATTAAATAACTAAAAGTCATATTAGAAAGCAAAAGCCAGGATCCTCTTATTTACTTCTTAGAGATGTCAGCCTGTTACTTAGTAAACGCTATACTACTTCATATCACAGGGCTAGAGAGGTAATTCATTCTTAACGTCAGTGACAACACAGAAAATATGCTGATTAAAATAAGGAAACTTCAGCTCCCTTTTTTATATTTCACAGTGAGCGCCTCCTGCAAATGAAAATCAGCTTATGCAATGAGAAAGTGCGTTCAACATCTGCTGACTGTGTTACACCATTAACATATGTTAATGCCATTGCATCTAATGTGGGTAGTTTGTCTTCAGTGAGAGCCAAAACACATCAGTGTCAAGGCTGCCAGCAAACTAACACCAAAAGATTCTTTTTGGCTCCATGAAAATAAAGCTTCACTTCAATCACATCTCAAGTGCTATAACTTGCAGCACATATTTTAGTTTTAAATTAAACTCTAAAAAGATGAAAATATGGACAGTAAACACCATATGTACTTATTGCTACTAGCTCACAAGACGTATTATAAGAAAAAAAAGCACTTTCTGAAAAAATGAAACAAAACATTTCCATGAGTCCTATATAAAGTATACAGAGAGAACTTGTTCTGTTTACTATTTTTATCTATATTACATTGATTGGCTTGATAATGGTGATGGTGACTTCTACAAAAGCCAAATCAACGTAATGACTGGGAATTTTTATGGTTGTCTGGCGGATTAAGGTGTGTTGGGCCTCATGAAATTTATCTGTGTGGACCCATGTAACCTGCCACCACAATTATTTTCCCAGATGAGGGACACCAGAATGTTCTCCTTCCTTGCCTTTTGCACTAACCTGAAGAGACTATGCAAGGCGTGCCTCATGGCTTCCAGCTTGTTGCCCCCTTGAGAATCCTGGCATGATCATTGCAAGATATTCATACCCTCCAATTGTACCTATTTAGCAGGCACAGTACCTTTTTTTTAATGGTCTGTACCAGTTAAAAGGGCTCCTGTACCGGATTC
>WWET01003285.1:161266-174649 GCA_011038615.1 Limnodynastes dumerilii | reverse complement strand
TATTTCAAATCTAATAACCACAGATAGCGGAGGAAATCAATATAATAATCTTTGGCAGTGTAAGGCTTATTGGATTCCTACCTGATGATCTCAATGATACATTAAAATAGTGGGTTTTAAAAGTAAACCTAAAAAGACGAGAGAAGGGCCAGATTTACTAAGGTGCGAGTTCCTTTGGCGATTTTTAAACTCTCACTATGTGTGGCAATTTTTAAAGGTTTAAATCGCTGCTATTAATCCTTTAACAGTGGCGATTTTTCCCTTTAAACAATCGCCACACATCGTGGCCATTTTTTTTTTATAAACATGTTTTTAACAATAAATGTAAACTCATTTTCTATACTAAAAATGGCTGCCGCAATATGCCCTTAACCCTTAGCATGCTGCAGCATATAGTACTATAAGGCACAGCATGCCCTTGTATTGCTGGGCATGCTGTGCCTTAAAGTACCATAAGTGGCAGCATAGCAAGGGTTAAGTGCACGCTGCTGCAAAAAAATAATTAAATAATCTACCCCGAATAAAATAAATATACATAATATGCCCCGCACATCTTAAATAAATAATTATTATGGTCCTAACATCATAAATAAATAAATAATATGTCCCACACCATAAGTCATCAACTACATGCCACTATACATAGCTAAATAGTACACATGTCCCTATACATAAGTAAATGAATCACATGCCTGATACATAGATCAATAATACATATGGCCCGATACATAAGTAAATGAATCACATGCCTGATACATAGATCAATAATACATATGGCCTGATACATAAGTAAATGAATCACATGCCTGATACATAGATCAATAATACACATGGTCCAATACCTTAAAAAAAGTCTATGCCTGATCCTTAATTAACTTATACAACAAGCAACAGCATGCCCATGAATGCCAGGGCATGCTGGTGTTTGGTGAACCACAAGTGCCAGCATGCCCTGCCTTCCTAGGTCCGCTGCGTCATGTCAATGCCCCCAATATCAAATAATAAAATCTGTATGGCTGTCCTTTTTATTTTGTACATTGTGCCGAAAAAGGAACAGTAATTAAATAAATAATAATCCACTTACCTGCTCTGCTGGGACCCAGTCTTCTAAGCTTTTATTCCGGGGGGAGGTCTTGGCAAAAAAAGAAAACCCCTTTTGAGACGTCGCTACACAAGGGACATTCCGTTGCTAATGACAGTTTAACCGTCATTGTGGCATATTTATACTCTTTGGCCAGTGTCTGAAATCATGTGATATAAATATACCCCAATGACAGTTGAACTGTCATTAGCTGTACTCATTTAAAGCTGGCCAATTGCCAACAATTTGTTTAAAATTACCTCAGGGAAGCAACTCTTTTCATCTCAGGCGATGCTGGCCCTATTTAATAGCGAATTTTAAACAATGCCCTTGGTAAATCTAGCGATTCCTATGTATTTAATTTTGAACTCTGGAGATTTTTAACGATTTTGAGAATAATCTCAGGCGAGTTTGCCTTTCTCCATACCACCTTCATTTTGTGCAACAGTATACAGACTTTCTATTGCTCATATACCCTGTGCAGATCATTTATATTTATATATTTATATCTCTATTGTTACTTTTAGATATATTCATTTGACTTATTTATTTTAGTATTTAGTGTAACATTTTGTGCAACAGTATACAGACTTTCTATTGCTCATATACCCTGTGCAGATCATTTATATTTATATATTTATATCTCTATTGTTACTTTTAGATATATTCATTTGACTTAATTATTTTATTATTTAGTGTAATTTATGCTAGCTTTGTCATTTTGTTCCTCAGTTAGCGCTCCCAACGAGTAATATTATTTAATTTTAATGAATGGATCATGGATATGCTTTTTAGGAAATCTGCAGCAGTGTTTGAATGGCCACCCATGAACTTGTATTCAACTATACAGTGGAAACAGAGAGAACAGCGGCACAGAGGGGAGGTTAGATAACTGAAGGAGCAACACTTCCCATCTGAAGACTGGGTAACATTCCTGGTTCAAGCTTCTATTATGAGACTCTGAAGGGGTTCCTAATTATTCTTTTGACCTCAACTTCAGACAGCTTATCTTTAAAAGTAGTGTCTGCCTGGAATTTACTGCATTCACATTGTCTATTCATGAATACTATCTTGCTTTCCATGTTTTCCTTTAAAAAAAATTATATATATACTGTTTGCAGCAGATGAAATATGACTCCCCTGAAATCAACATGGTTTAGCCCAGGTGTAACTAAGTTCATGCACTTAACAAGGTCTGGATCCAGCCCATGGACTGTAAATTTATAGTTTAGTGCAGTGTTGGCTAACCTGTGACACTCCAGGTGTTGTGAAACTACGAGTCCCAGCATGCCTTAATTGCAAAAGCATATTGGATACCTGACATGCATGATGGGAATTGTAGTTTCACAACACCTGAAGTGTCACAGGTTAGCCAACACTGCACTAAACTATAAATTTACAAACAATGGGCTGGATCCAGACCTTGTTAAGTGCATGAACTTAGTTACACCTGGGCTAAACCATGTTGATTTCAGGGGAGTCATATTTCATCTGCTGCAAACAGTATTAGAGTTGAGGTGACGTTTCCTATCCCAAGTCTAAATAACTGTGTGATAGTAAAGCTGGTCAGTATCTGTGTGCAGTAAGCAATTCAAAGATATATCCCTGTACGCAAAGAATACAATTAACTTGACTACCCCTGCAATCAGCATGGTTTAGCCCCCAGGATACTAATTTCAAGCACTTACTTAAGTCTGGATCCAGCCCTTTAATACTATCACATCCTAATTATAATAAATGATATATAAAATACTTTCTTTAAAACCATTATTATTAGGATCAACATTTTATGTAGTAATATGTTATTTTATATTATCCTTTGTTATGTCATGTGTTTCTTGGTTAAAATGCTACATAGGTTTGATACTTTAGAAAACACTGCCTAAACCTATTAAATTATGCTTAAAGGTAGACTTCATCATACCTCACACAGTGCTTGTAATAATCTGTTCACTGAGCTGGTGCCAGCATGAATATATGATGATTGATGATCATATCTGTACATATGGCATTCATTTCACCGAGTATAGTTCCATATATTTAAATATATAGAAATATGCAGAGCAGAAAAAAACTGTGGGGTATGAGAAATCAAGCTCTGCAGTGGGAAATGTTGGTATATAAACTAATTAAAATGAACCTCTATGATGAAAAAACTAAATCATGAGCCATATAATAAAAATCCATATTTTTAGGAAGTCTCTAATGAATTGGATGTAGATGCATTACAGATCCTCAAGATATGGGTGTCATATATAGGGAGCTGCAGTGGCCATAGAAGATGTAATGAACCCAGGTAAATGCAGCTGAGATAACGCTGCTGCTGCTACAAACATCCTGGAATGGAAGCTCTGGATCCCTCTGCTGGGTTCATGCTAACATCTTAAGTAAGTGCTTGAAATTAGTTACTCCTGGGCTTAACCATGCTGATTGCAGGGGAGTCATATTTCATCTGTTGGAAACAGTATTAGAGTTGAGAGGTGATGTTTCCTATCCCAAGTCTAAATAACAGTGTGATAGTAAAGCTGGTCAGTATCTGTGTGCAGTAAGCAATTCAAAGATATATTCCTGCATGCAAAGAATACAGTTAACTTAACTCCCCCTGAAATCAACATGGCTTAGGCCAGGAATAACTAATTTTAAGCACTTACTGGATCCAGCCCATAGATTAAGACTTTCTTAAAGTCCTCAAAGGTTTCTTCTTAGATGAGTAGGAGGCTTTTTTCATAATAAGACAGGTGACCTATGTATGCTAGGTGCTAAGTCGCCTGTCCTTGGTACCCAATACTAATATTCTAATTTAAAGAGAAATGCATGAGGGTGGGTGGTCCATTACTAAAGAATATCATATTTGTGAATATTTGTATTGGAGTAGATTTCTGATAAAACATGCCAGGGGGACCATACTGTACTGTACAAGAGATAGAAGGAATCTATAAAATGTAGGATATCCCCATTATTTGTTCACCTTCACCTGAACGCATATTTGTCACTTCCTTTGAATGTAATTTACTACTAGAACTGTCTCACAAAAGATCCAATATGTCTGCGCTTGAAGGAATAAATTCCCATAATCACACATACTGCTAAGTTAAACAGTTAATAGATTATTGTGTATAATATGTAACTAAAATGTTGTGGTTGTTGCAGACTCACTGATTTTGGGATCTGGCTCAAGGCCCCTGGGATTGTTTGCGGTATACAGGAAGCAAGGGGTTTTAATGTAGGGTTTGCTCATTTACCAGGACTCAATATGAAGAGAGGCCTCCAGGCTAATAGATGAGGATATACACAAGGAGAATAAAGCTAATACACTAGTATTCAGGGATAACGAACGCTGCATGAACTGAAGAGCTTGAGAGGGCAAAGCAAGAAGCAGGTGAATCTGCGATGATGACACTGTGCTTGCGAGTATCCAAGTGTAGCTGTGGAACAGAGAATTTAACCCACTGAACAGTGGGATGACCTGGCGACACTGTGGTGAAGCCACTGTGCTTATGAGGCAGTG
Source organism: Limnodynastes dumerilii (assembly GCA_011038615.1). Taxonomy (NCBI): domain Eukaryota; kingdom Metazoa; phylum Chordata; class Amphibia; order Anura; family Limnodynastidae; genus Limnodynastes; species Limnodynastes dumerilii. The sequence goes on along the minus strand of WWET01003285.1, from coordinate 170,060 downwards.
GACAGAGCAAATGTAGCTGTGGAGTGGAGAACTTTGTAGCTAGTTCTTTCCCCATGAATAAAGTAAAGTGAATACTATGGAGCTTAAACGTAGGCAGGAAACAGAAAACACCGGGGATTGAGAGTAAAGCAGGCTGCGAGGGACGTCCTGGGCTAATGCGGCCAGCGAATCCAATGAAATAGATGTGCCTGATTTGTGACAGTGGGCCTGATCCAGAGTTACGATGTTGCGCTGTGCGTACTAATGCACAGCGTAACATCTATGCACTCCCCCTGACTGGGCGTAATTACACTCTGTTGTCCCGGCTGAAGGCTACCCTAACTTCAGGCAGCGTGACAGAGTGTAATTACACCCGGACCGGAGTGTAACTAACTAACCCTGCCCTCCCTGCCTCATTTCCCTGCCTCCCCCCACCTACCTTCCCTAACTGCTGCATCCATAACCTAGGAACGCCCCTTCATCCGTAACTACACTGCAGTTATGGATGCCCTATCCTGAATAAAGAAAATCTCTAACTACGCCGAGCAACATCTGCCTGGCCCATGCGCAGATCACCTAAACAGCCAATCTTACACATATGCCCGCCATAAATACGACGGCGGACGTATGTCTGGATCAGGCCCAGTGTGTCTGTTAACTAGTAAAAACAAAAGTCATATTTAAAATTATACACTATACATTTGTCATTGGATACATTTATTCAGATTAATGTGTTACTCATCAATGGTGTTAATCATACAACAAAATATTATGTAACTATGGACAATAATTGCTGCTACATTATTGTGCAGTAATGACTGGAAAACTGTGACATTTGAATTAGTAATAATAATTAATAATAATTTGCACGTTAGTTTTCTTCTAATAAAGATCTGAATAACAAGTTGTGGACTGTATGAAACAGATGGACTATTGTACTGTATATTAATCTCAACACAATCTCCTTGGCAACTCCGATGGATTTATAGAATTTATAGAAATATAATGGTCACAATTTTAAAGCATATTTTTATTCATTTCCATCTCATCTTTGGCTTGCGATAGATAGATAGATAGATAGATAGATAGATAGATAGATAGATAGATAGATAGATAGATAGACAAAAATACAGATCTATAAATTGTCAGGAGATTATGCTTTTTTAGCATCAGAAGAGAGGATTGTGGGCAGGGACTGGGTGTTGGCTATGTGATGAGGTCAATGGTCCTTCTAGTACTGTTCCTAAATTCTTGGCCCTGGATGAAGCCCATCTGGTCATTGTATATAAAGGAGGGGAGGAGAAAGTTGTGTCAAGTGGCAAGGCTTTTAACGTAAATCTTAACATCAAACAAAACGTTCCAACCAGGTCCACATTAAACAGGGTATGAAGATGAGGGAACAGGGTTGGGTTTTGATGTTTTAATAGTGTTTACGTTTTGATGGAATCTAAGACCTTGTCAGGGGTGATGGTGGAATTGAGGAATTCAGCTGCAGTTGGGGTAAGGCAGGGGAGATGGGCATTGTGTTGTTATTATGTCTTTTGTGTTTATCTGTGCCTTGTTACTTTCTGCTATTTATATTTTATTTATTGCTATCTATAATATTGTTTTAATTCCCCTGTGGTGTATAAAACCATTATCATATGAACTATATTATTGATTTATTCAAATAATGAAGTACAATGTCACAGACAACATTCTAAAGTAATTTATTATATACTCTGGTTACATATCAGATATGCTCTTAGAACCAGTCGGTACTGAATAAACAGTAATCCACTACTTCTCGTTTTGTCTTATACACCTTCATTTCTCTATACCACTTTTCTCATGTCTGTCAAACTTTCTTTTACCTTTCCTCCCAAACCCATAGTCTTCTATCTGTCATTACTCGTTTCAACCAAGTGTCATCTGACTACTTCTTTCTTGTTTCAGACATATCGTTGTCTATTATTTACCTTAGTTTATATTTGCTCCACTTTGTCATTCATTTTCCTTAAGACACTTATATCTTACCTATATTCTCTGGTGTCTCCTACTTCTATGATGTTTCATAAAATAGTGATGTCTACACAAAATGTACAGCTACTGATTTCCCTTCTCACATTTCTGCCTACCTAAAGTACAGTCTAAGAAAACAGCACTACAGTAAAGAAAAAAAAAAAAGACATAAAGGATAGTAAACAGAAAAGTTGTTTGCAGACCATATTTACTCCACACAAATATGAGTGATGAAGAAAAATAGTTTGATATAGAGAAATGCAGTAAACAAAAATGATTCAACTCAGCTTTCTAGAAGTCCCATTTTGTCTGCCAATCTTTAATTTATTAGATTTTAAAACACACCAAAAGATCCCGCAGCTCACAACCCATTTTTTTCAGTTCTGTCTTAAACTTTTATCATCCGACGCTTCCTGCTATCTCATATGAGCCACAGCAGGTGCATTAAATTTGTATGAATCGCAAAATGAGGCTGGATTTCCAGCAGCAGTTCAAGTGTATAAAACAATATGTTGCCCCTAGCCTCCAGCAATGTGTTACTATTTTTAAGATTAGGTTACACAAGTGCCGGTCACGCAGATAGATGGGCAGCGTAATAATATGCTGCAAAAAGATAACCACAGTAAAATACCAATAGGATGATTGTCTCTTTCATGTAAATTAGAGAACTCAGTATCCTACATTTTTTCTATTTTTATTTATTTCAGTGTTTAAAACTATGCACTAAGCAAAGTACAGACTTTACAGCTGAGATAATACAGAACATTTTAATACAGAATATGGATAGCTTTATTGATCATTCCCATTCCTGCATATTACTTTGTAGTGATAATGCACTGGTTTGCATTGCGTTTTAGGGAAGCCTCGCCAAAACATTTAGTTCGTCAGTGCGTTTGCGGCATCTATAGCCTCCCTCTGGGAATGAAAAGTCAGCAACACTGTCTAAGATGATGGCAACGTTTCTAGGGAGGAAGAGACTGTGCAGCCTCAAGCAGAGGAGAGAACTCCACTGTTAATATGCTGACTCCCCTCCTTTACCTATTTAAATAAACATGTCTAATAAAATTCAATATTCTTCATAGATTCACTTGCTTGACACGAAGTACACTTATACTGCGGAGGTATAAATAAGTTCAAAGAAATATATACTCAAATATTGCTTCTTTTTTTTTTAAAGTCACTACATGAACATAGCTGTGATTCTCAGATCCGATTGTTAAGTGATCGGATCTTTGAATAATAGGGGTTTGGGTCCCTGTAGCGAACGGCTCTATTTCGAAAGGGCCATTCGCTCCCAGCCAGTTCCGAACTGGCTGATATATCGATTGCTTTTTCTCTCGATGAGGCATAGCAATCAATCGCCAGAGCATCAAACACGAATCGCAAACTCACCCATTCATAAAAAAAGAATTCTGAAAGGGCTCTCATTTGAAATAGGGACAGCAGAAAAGCTGTCCCTAATTTGCAGTGCGAGCCCCCGCAGCGGTGACTTCCAACGGAATAATAGATGCATGTTCTTCCAAATTCACAGGTACCTACTAACTATGCATCTGTGCAATAGCACAGGCCTATATTGCAAAAAGAAGTATCACCCTACTTGCAAACTCAACCTAACCTCATTTGCAAAGGGGTCACTTAAGTCAGGATACGATGGAATGCATTCTGATTTAAGCACTCAGAAATATCATGGAAAATCGCAGTGAACTCCCCCTGTCACGACTAATAAATGTGACTTATGCTGCACTATGGGATCAGCGGTCCATCTGAGTGGGTAGTGACAGCCCCATTGTAAACACTGCCCGATTGTTCTTAATTACCATTGTACAGAACTAAGTTCTATATGATGGTAGTTATGTTAGTAATAATAATGTAACTTCTGGAGGGCTCATGTGCCCTCCAGTCAAAACTACCCACTTACACACATTGGGCCTGATCCAGACCTACGCTCATGAAACGCTCATGTGCGTGGCGTGTTTACGCCAGCGTACCTCCGATGCACTCCGCTCGGCACTCCCCTTGGTCATATTTACTTTTGGCTTCTTACGCTCAGCAAAACCTACCCTAACTTTTCTGAGCGTAACCGCGTGCGTCCGTACCGTAAGCTCATTGTGTAGTTATGACGCTTAGCACGCCCATACTGTACGATTTAAATGCTTCACCCCACCCTCTGTTCGTAATTACGGATTTCATATGGCAGACACGCCCCCCGAGCGTAAATACGAAGCTGTTACAATCAAGGCCCATACGCTCAGTTTCTCAGACCGTAACATGAGTGTAACATATGCCCCGCACATGCGTAGTAAGTACAAAAAGCCGTTTTTACGCTTACGCCCGCCGTAAAAACTCAGGCGGACGTAGGTCTGGATCAGGCCCATTGCGTGCGTAAGTGGGCAAAAGGATGGACCTGTGGTTCTGATCCATGGTCCTTATATTGGTAATACAATTGTACACTTAATTCAGTACTTTCTTCAGAGAGGCGTGTTCTTAAGCATCAACACCACTGAATACAAGAATTAAAATGGCTGGTTCTCCAGCAGCATTCATGGAAAGAGAATTAACCACATTTGCAGTATGGGAGTAAGAATCTGAGTCTAGAACAGTTAGGAATAGGGAGCCTAATAAATAAAAATTATTTAATAGATAACAATTAACAGGTATATACTCATTTTCAATGTATATTTTGTGGTCGATGCAGTGTTGGTCCCAAAATGGGAGTGAAGTGTCGAAAGGTGCTGGGCAAGAACCCAAGAAAATTGCTGTCAGCTGCTGCAAAGAATGAATATGTATTCTCCAACAGTTTCCATAAAACAAACACAAGCTGCTCTGAATTCACCTTACAAAAATGTACAGTCCAAAATCCTAGAAGATACAGAACTCAAAGTTCAGCTTTAAGGTTGTGTCAGTTTCTGTATAATTTACTATTTATCCGATAGATTGACTCATTATATTCAGGCTTCTTACCATACATTGCCTAGGCCAATACCTTTGTAGTACTGGTCTAGGCACAGTACTAAAAGAGTTTACATAGTAAGTACTAGTAATGAGTATCACTGATGTTTTATGCCTTAAAGCAGCTCTGCACCTGCTAAACATAATACACAAGTGTATATTTTTTTGTGCAGATGCCTACATTTTATTCAATTCTTTGACATTCCCATCAAATCACACATCCAAACAGGTTTTAACACGTGAAATAACAAACCATTCGCAACTTGGAAACATTTAAAAAAAGAGACATATTTTATGTTATAATCCAACAGTTCATGTTTTTTTTTTATCTGCCTGAGGATCTAACTCACTTTAAAATGATTTTACATATTTTGTAATTAACAATCGTCTTTCATTATCATTAGTGAACATATATTTCAGCTTCAAATTCAAGCTGAGCCATGCAGCTTAGCTCCTAAAGTATACACTGTAATGATATCTAGAACAAGGCTTCAGGCAACCCACCATCGAAATAACAAAGATAAGTTTTAATACTGTCAAACTTTGTTCAATTTACATAAATATATAGTCCTATTCTAAAGCAGATTTGCAGAGCTTAGTTTAAGAACAAAATAAAACCCTTTTGGATTGGATTGCATTTTCTACTTACTTGTCAATAAGTTTTCAAATGAACAATTTAAGACTCACACAATTTCTAAAGTAAAAAAAAACAGCAAGGTCATTAAATCACTAAGGATATTTTGCTAGGAATACAATCCTGTTTTCAGAATACAAAAAGCAGCTTCATTATCAAATAACACCACAACAGCACAGAAACATTGAAATTTATGGTTTATACAAAATAGAAAATGTTTGGCAAGAGGAAAACATGCCAAAACTGTGCTCTATTTTGCAATATATACACACTTACTAAAGCACAGCGTATCGGCGTTCACTTACCCTGGCACTCCCCCTGTGCGGGCGTATGGCCCCTTCCTTATAAAAAAATCTATTAAATGCATTGAAAATTGGCAGAGTTTGCAGCTGTCATCTTAAAAGTATTCTCATAACCCTCTGCTGCAAAAATATGTACGCCCAATTAAGTCGGTCCTAAGCAGGAAGATGAATGAGAATTGTGGCACTAAAGACTGGGTATCATTGGGCACAGGAGCGTATGGCCGCCTAGCCCGCCCTCCTACCCTCATTAAACTACCTCCCCCCGCCCACCTACACTAACCTGAACTTAGGGACGCTAGGGGACGTCCCCTCCAGCGTCCCTATGGCGCTGCTACGGACGCCTGATCCAGGATCGGGCGTTGCCGTAGCAACGCCGGGCAACATCTGCCTGGCGCATGCGCAGATCGGCTGAAAAGCCGATCTTACGCTTACGCCCGCCGTCCTAGCGACAGCGGGCGTACCTCTGGATCAGGCCCAAAGGCCCGAACACACAACCTGATTTTTTTTCATAGGTCCCACAGTCATAACACAGTCATGATATGCCTTACTATAATTTCACACAAGGGGGTCTATTTACAAAGATCATTTTAATGCGAAAGTGCCAGATTTTACTGCAAAACAGGCACTATTGCATTAAAATGAAGTGTCACATATTTACAAAATGCCGGAGCGGAGTTTTACACTCCGCTCCCAGCGTCAGACTAATGCCAGCTCAGGCTGGCGTTAGTGGTAAGTATTCCGGCGATGTCCCCATATACCCCTCTTCTCCTCCCCCTAATAGCTGTTATTAGGGGGATGAAAAGGGGGATATGTATGAGGAGACCGCCAGAATACATAGCAATATTGCCTGAGTAAAAAAAACGTAAAAAATAAATTTAATAAGTAAAAAAAAGATCTATAAAAAAAATTGCAAAAATAAGTAAATAGTTTTAAACTGTCAGGGCGACCCGTTGAGCTGCAGCTACCCGGTCCTGGCATGAATACACTGCGCAAGTGTTTCTCATGTCAGGACTTGAACTTTTAAGTCCTGAAAGAGAGTTACTGCACATGTGCAATACTTCATTCATGCATCGCATGAATGAAAAGCACTGCGAGGACCCGGCGGATCATCGCGGGACCTCGGAGGAGGGGTGAGTATTTGTAAATCATGTGAAGGAAGCTGCCAGGCTCGCTGCGATGATAAGTGAGCCTGATGCAGCTTCCTTCACAGGGAACGAGGCAGGTAAGTAAATAGAGCCCAAGATAATCTGGCTGCTCAGTAGGTGGAGAACTACATGAGTGCCCAAGTAAAAGTTGTCCTTAAAAGTTTAAATTGAAAAGCAAAAAATACTGACACAATACTGACACATGGATAAATGGCATTTAAGGAGCATATGGGAAGGCCACTGACTGACAGTATGGATGGGTAAGAAGAGAGAGGGAAAGCCTATATTGTAAGCTAACTAAAATGGACACTTACTAGCAAACTGAACCCTGCCCCTCTATTGTGTCATTGCTCAAGGATCAAGATGGGTCCAGTTAGCACGGATTTGTCTGCATGTACAGCATGAGAAAAAAGAGACTATGGATTCACTTAGTAAAAAAAGCCATTTTCTTCAGTACAGAACTACTATTTATGGCATAACATAAAAAAAAGACAGAATTCCAGCAACCCAGTTGCTGTTTTGTGCATCAGGGCTAACCAAACTTTCTCTGTTAAAGGCAACCATAGTGTCTCAATAATTATTTCCAATCCAAAAGAAATAATGAACAATACCAATTCAATAAGATAGGCCCAAACAACTTAATAAGAGGAAAGTTCAATAGCTTATCTATATATCTGTTATTTATTGTTATAGTTTGTCTCTCTTATGAATAACTAAAGCCCTTATCTATCATCCAACAAAGAGAAAAATACTTCTGCAACTAGACTTCTACACAGCTTTCACAGCTTTACTAGAAGTTACCAAATATGACACACATCTCTCTCTCTCTCTAAAGCCCTCCTCTGTCTCTCCAAACACCTTCCTCCTCTATCTCATCATTGTTCTTACTCCATCCCACCAGTCCCCCTACCTCATCTCTCTAACCCCTTACTATGCCTCTCCAAACCCCTCCTCTATATCTTCCTGCCTGATCCTAGTATTTCCACTTTGTTGTGCTGTTTCTTGCTCTTCTTTCTTCCAACTGACAGGTTGCTTCTCCAGCTCCTTGTGGCACAATGGCTTCCTGGGTAACCTTAACCTGTGAGCTGGCCAATGATTCGCGGCACCCCTGAGAATACTCTGAAATACCCCAAGGTGCCACAGTGTATACATTGGAAACATTTAGGGCCAGATTTACTAAGTTGCAGGAAATGTCAAGTGGAAATGCTGCCTATAGCAACCAATGAGATTCTAGCTTTAACTTTACTATTATATACTAGAATCTGATTGGTTTCTATAGGCAACATATCCACTTTTCCTTCCCCGCAGCTTATTAAATCTGGCCCTTGGAGTACACAAACCAAGAGCGTTGGAGCAAGGTTGTCACAACATTTTTTGTTTGGCGGGGGAGAATTTAGCCCTCTCTTTTGCAAATTTACTCTGCTCCTCTCCTCCACAGTGCACACTCTTCTCACTGAATGATGCTGGTATGGCCTTGGGGTTACACAAGTGTCACTCAGATGAGTTGAAAGCTGCTACGGAGGAGAGGAGATGTGACAGAGGACTGCACAGACAGTTCTTGGCACAAATCATTAATATGTTTTAATAATATTTATATATAACAGACAAATGTAAATTTATAATTTGTTCATTTGTGATACTTTTTCTTACATAAAAATGTATATATATATATATATATATATATATATATATATACACACACACTGCTCAAAAAAATAAAGGGAACACTAAAATAACACATCCTAGATCTGAATGAATAAAATATTCTTATTAAATACTTTGTT
>WWET01003285.1:112177-122398 GCA_011038615.1 Limnodynastes dumerilii | reverse complement strand
GAAAGAGTCAAAAAGGATACCTGTTCCCAATACAATTTTCTATTCTCCAAGTGTTTTGGCAGTAACACAGCGGCTGTATCATTGTCATAATTTGGTTAATGTGGAAACCACATCCCAACTTAAGCCTGGCAGCCACAATTAGGGAATTTAATCTTTACAGCAGCCCAGCTGCTCATCCTATTGGTTGACCAAGCCCTGCTCCTGAGTCCTCAGTTATATGCTGAGAATTTATTTTCCTCTACCCACATTCATCATGAAACACCTATAACTTGAAATAATGATTTATAAATATAACTAAATACTGCAGATACTCTTCATTTAGGGAGAAATAAAAGCTGCAAGTGACGAGAAACTGCTATGTGTATTGGAACTCTTTTAATAAAGAGTATCAGGGTCTGTACTGACTGAGTAAGCTTGAAATGTAAGTTTGGCATTGCTTCAAGTTTTCTTGTATTTATCAGCAGTGATTTCTATTGTATAGAGCGGTATCTGACAAGATAGTCTTGAATAACGTAATTGACTGACTACTAATTTATCATCCTAGACACCTCGGGACCTACTTAAATCTGAGTCTTATTTCATTTTACTTTAGGGAGAAATGTTACCTATCGAGGATGTTACAGAGCACCAGAAAATGGGACACAAATATTTCCTGCCTCCTTCCTCAATCTCACCACAGAGATGTGCTCCGAATTTTGTTCTGCTAAAGTAAGTGAGTTTTGTTTGTTTGAGAATTTCTTCAGAATTATTTTCGGAAATAGGAAATAAAATGAAAAAAATAAATAAAATGTGTGAGTTTCCAAAAATGTTTTCTTTTGTTGTATTTTTTGACTGGAGCGTTAAGTGACCGATCCGTGGTGACCCCATAGCGTGACGTTCACTGAAAAGATTTCATGATAAAAATTGAGAGCTGCATTCTTGAGACTCAACAGCGAGAGAGGACATCCCTTTATAAACAGAGGCCGTCTGGAAAACCGCAGAGAGAAGTCACAATGGAGAATGTGCTAAATTTACCTGTAACCCTTTCATGGCCGGGGGCCTTTCTATACCAGATACTGGCACTCTGTGCCCTTGGACCGGATGCAGAATTACGCAGGATTCTGTGCTGCTATGTATTTAAATCCTTACATATTATATATATATATATATATATGGAGCTTTGTATTGGTGCCATTTATCATTACTTTGAAGAGGTACAATAGACCCAAAAACATTTTTTACAGTGAAATTTATGATGTATAAGAAATAAACCTAAAAACAACCCACACGTCAATCGTTGACCTTCTAAATATGAAGCGAATCTAGACTTCCAACATAATCCTCTTTTTTTCTGTGCAGCCTGATAGTATATTGTCACTTTTTGCCATTTGCACATGCATGCACATTTGCATGATCCATCCATTGTTTCCCAATTTCTGGATCAGGCCCTAGGTCTCAAAAGTCTGCCCATGTGAGGGTGGTGTTTGGCAATTGCAAGAAGCGTAAAGTGGACACATTTTGCATGTGTTTATGCAGACCCATCGTGCATCTGTTATGGATCTGAATTCTCCTGATAAAGCAAGTGGTTTTGACTGCAGGGTGGTATGAATACAGCGTGCTCACAAGGTGGAAGGGGAAGGTAATGGCTTGAGTTTGGATACAGCAGGGATCTGGCTTCGGATCTCCGTTGCTGCTGTGATCAGAGCTCCGAGCACAGCAGATTCGGTCCAATATCTGTTTATACTATATAAAACTAAATAACCAACCAATGGTTCTAAGGCTGGAAGAGGGAAATCCTCTTTTATCAAATCCCAATTGAGCAACAAAATATATACATGCAATGTATTTTTATAGTGTTGTTTGAATTGCTACAGTGAAAAGAGGTCAGTGAATAAATGTATGAATATATTCTCTCCGGCTAAGAATTGGGTATAGATATCTCTTTGAAGACTCCAGTACTTATGAATAAACTATCATTATATTACATTAAGAGTTCTTTCAAAGGAGCTCCATAAATGCCATATGCTCTCTACATTAAAGAGTGAGGCAAAAATGTTATATAACATAGGGAAAAGCCTGACATACTTGTCTGAGTTGTGTCTACTGTGGACTGTGTTGTTCGGCTGCTAGTTAAAGTGAATTCATACAATTAAATTAATTTAATCTGGGCATTGGTAACATTTGGCAATCCAGGTGTTGTGGAACTACAACGTCCAGAATTCTCCAGCAAAACAAGCATAGTTGATACATGGCAAAAGCATGATGGGACTTGTGGTTTCAAGGCCTGGTTTAATCTAATGAGGTTGGATTTTTTGATCTTCAGAAATTTTAACTTCTCTGACCACCTACGCAAACAATTAGGTTCTGAGATCATAAAATATGTCCGGAATCATTGTAAAGGCAGTTTCTGGCCTCTCATAGGTAAAACACAGCCATGCTTCTCTGACTTGATATCATTTATCCAACATGAATCCTGTATGCTATGGGAGCCCTGTTAGACCACCATGGTTAGTGATAGGGATGATCATGTGACTGTATAGTACTACTACTACAAATACTGTGCAGTCGCCATTCACATTTGTGGGCCTATCCTGCTCTGTCAGGACACAAAGTAAAACATCTTTATAGGGGTGCTCTTTGCACATTTGGGGGGTTACTTTTTGCGATTCATCTGATGAAACGGTGGTAAATCTACCACCCCCATACTTGTACCTTTCCACAAACAAGAAGCATACTGGTCCTTCCTACTACTGCAACTAAAATGGTCCATGGCATGTGTCACAAATCATACCAAGAAAGGCTAGAGGAACTACACATGTATAGCTTGGAGCAGAGAAGGGAGAGGGGGGACATGATAGCAGCTTTCAAATACATCAAGGGTTGTGACCGACTAGAGGAGGGGGCATTTTTCAAAAGAAGAGATGTAATAGAACACGAGGACATGAATATAAACTGGAGGGTGGTAGATTCAGAGGAAATGTGCAGAAAAATTGTGGAATAGCCTCCCATCTGAGGTGGTTCAGGCCAATACAGTAGAACAGTTTAAACATGCTTGGGATAAATATAAGAGTATCCTAAATTCTAAACCAAATTGAGGGTAAATAGGGTCTAGGGTCAGTATAGTTTTGAATAAACTGGATGGGCCATGTGGCTCTTATCTGCCGTCACTTTCTATGTTTCCCTTTGTTACCCTTTATTGTTTCTGTGCTATATATTTAGATCACCTCTGTCAGCCTGAATAGCTCTTCCTACTAATTTTCTTATTAATATACCCACCTTTTAAAATCAGTCTTTGGCTGTATTTATTATTTAATCATTCAAGAGGGAAATTGTGAATGTTGCCTGTAGCAATCGGATTCTTGCTGTCGTTTATCTAGTCCATTCTAGAAATAGCTGGAATATGATTGCTTATGATGAACAACATCTCCACCTGTTCCATGGAGTATACCCCTGTTTTGCAAAGTTCTACAGATGTAGGTACATGATATTGGATCCTGTATCCTAACTCCCATGTGGGCGTGTACATATAGGGCCATATTTACTAAGCTGCGGGTTTGGAAAAGTGGAGATATTGCACATAGCAACTATTCACATTCTAGCTCTCACTTTCCTATTACATATTAGAGAATGTCATCTAGAATCTGATTGGTTGCTATGGGCGACATCTCCACTTTTCCAAACCATCAGCTTTGTAAATCTGACCCACAGAGTTCTATTAGCAGGACCCTACCTTATAATTTCTGCAAGTAAAATTGGGATGGCTTGGAATCTACATTGCATGTAAGGACTTATCCTAGCCCATACAGTATAATTAAAATTCCTCCCCCTTCCAAATTGAGTACTCACTGTATGCAACACACCCTGTTCCATGAAAGTCTTGATCCAGGATGCAGACTTCTGATCCATGCTGGAACTCTCATGCACACACATGCACACTCACAAGATATCAGACAATCTGTAAGTCTGGATCCGGAGCATGGTCAGTAATACACATTTCCTACCTGACCATGGCCCTTGCAATTCTCTATTTCATAAATAAAGCTCATATGTGAGCAGCATCATACAATTATAATGTAACAGGAAATATGCTATTTTCCCCATTTTCATACAGTCCCAGTCTGTTCATGGATCCGGTTTTCTACATTTTATTCTCCTTTTTCCCAGTCTTTAATGCATTCAGTGGCTTTCTTATTAAGATGCGTATCACCATCTGTTAATCATGCAGCATTCTCTGGTGATGTAGCTGCATATCAAAGTATATTTTGCATTTCATTTACTATCTATTTGCATAGAGTGTTTAACATAAAAAAGGGAAACAGGAAAGAGAAAATGTCATATATATTTGTGTTTGTGTATTTCCCAAAGCATGCTTACACCGTAAATCTATAGAGGTCCGGAACTGACAGAGAAGATAATTAAAATGTAATTTAAATATCCAATCTTTATTATTATTCAGGTCCAATATACATGGACTTTACATAAAATTGTGACATTTTAATCATAAATAGAATGTTTAAATACAGAGGAGCATGGGAAGGGGCTAATTTAGAATACTGAAAAATAACTGGAGTATCTATTGGCAACAGATGGTATTTTACCCAAAATATACTACCAATTATCACTTTTTTGATATGTGTGATGTAAATAGAATTATTTACTAGATTTGTCTACTTATTATATGTTGTGCAATAATTCTCCAGTTATTTCCAGAACTGTGGATATCACCTACCACTATCCCCTCTCTATAGTTGATAGTTACATCTACACCTCCCATTGTCATGGTCTTCTTCATACTTTCATTCTTCATACTTCGGAATTTTATTGTTTGTTACTTAAGTTTTTTTATTTCTGTGCTTTCAACTGAATAGATACAGTGTAACAGACATGGGTTTCCCATTAACACATGTGAAGAGTTACATAGAAAGTGACACAAACCATACTTGGCAAGCAACTAAATGTACTAGAAAAAAGACCAATAATGGTTAGTCTGGGCCAGGGCTGAACAGAGCTCTGTAGCTTCTGATTTTCCCATTTTATAAGGACGTGGGAATGATGTGGGGAAGGAAGCAATGGTGTTAGCACAGGACTGTTTAGATATCAAGGAAGGTTCAAGAACCAATGTCACTGATCGCACATGTGCCACCGGTGATGTCATTTGGGAGTAGTTAGTATTTGGGATTTGGTTAGTATGTGAGAAACTACTTGTTTTGTGGGGCCAGGAATGGTTTCAAGGTGGGTAGCTCAGCAAGAAGGTCTGTGGGTCCTTTGGCAATAGTGATAGCAGAATGTTATTAAGTAGGTGATGGACCATAGACCAAAAATATCTTGTGTAATACCACCTATAATAAACTTTTTTAAACTTTGTCAATATGGGGCGGATTCACACTTGAAACTTGTGATTCTTAAGTGCGTAGAAAAAAGAAATGAGCTACTACGCATGCTCTTTAAAGACCACACGTACTTCAGCCATTAGAAAGAGGAGTGCTATGGCAGCCTCTGGAAAGATTTAAGAGGAGTGGGAGGGGGGAGGTATATTAATGAGCCAGGGAGGGCGGGATATGGGAAAGACCGTTCGTATTCTCCTTCTTAAGAAGGAGAATACAAACGGGAACTTAGGGTAGTGACGCGGGAGGAAGCTTTAAGAAAGGTGCGGATACATGCTTATCCACACATTCTTAAAGCCCTATAACTCTTTTATATTTCACACACATATATTCTCACATTCAGCATTTATGACATGGCAGATTTAGCCATTTTTCACACTGTGTTTGCCCATAAAATAAGCCAATACAAATTCATGTGATTCCTTGTCATATACAAGCTACATGTAGAGCACTCAGTCAGGGGTTTATCCAACACTTTTTTCATACTTGGTAAAGAAAAGTCAGTAGTCACAGTCCGTCCATACCCTGGTGTAACTACTAACAAAGACGCCACAAAAGCCAGACAGACTATATTGCTCACTGCTCATTGTTCCCTTAGTATTCTGTTTATAGTGACTGCATTTCAGGCAAGAAAATAACCACATTGGGCCTGATCCAGAACAACGCTTCGGAGCAAATTTACGTGTGGCGGAAACGTAAAATCGTTGTTTTGTACGCACTGCGCATGCACACCAGAGAAAATACGCACATTAACGTAGCGTAACTGTGACTGTATGGGCCATTCACGTATGTGTCACGTAAATACTTACGTGTGGGCGTGCCAATTTTAAGTTTCAACAAAATACGTCTGAAATACGTGTAGTAGGTGGGGGGTTGTATTTAAAGTGTACAGTATGTGCGTGCTTAGCTAGGTAAATTCGTCCAGCCCATACGTACGTGTGCGTATGACTGCGGTTACGTTGGAAAAAATTAAGGTAGGGTTTGGAAAGCGTATCTTAACAAAATACGTCCGTGCAAGGGGTGTGCCGAGGGGAAAATACGTCCGTGCAAGGGGCGTGCCGAGGGGAGTGTAACGAATTTACACGCACGAAAATACGCTCCGCGAATAAACGTACGGCAAACGTAGTTCTGGATCTACCCCAATGTCACTTATGTACTGGATAACTCTGTGCTTGCAGTTCTAACCTCCGACGCTGGATCGCCTGTATTAGCGAGGGGGTGTCGCTTCTCTTCCTTGCGCGGCTTTCTAATACATGACCCCTACCGTAAGATTTCTGATGTGTCCTCACTTAAAATGGGCTGCAAAGAAGTCTGGATTGGCCAGCAAGTGCTGTGCGTGCCGTTACTAAGGATTTGAAATGCCTCCGTGTTATGCGCACTCCCATCCCCCTGTCAGAAACCTGCAGAAAAATCTAGGATCTCTGGATCGTGCCAATGCATTCCAATGGCATAAGCACAACACAAAACATGGCCATTTTTTGATCCCAGCCAATGGCCACTTATTGTAAGTCTGGATCTGGTCCTGTGTCATTATTGTCTCACTGCCTCGGCCCTATTATGAATCAGAAGTCCCTGCATTAAGCACTGGTTTTCTTATTAGTATGTTTTTTATGTATCTAGCAACAGTTGGTTGCACTAATCACCTGGAATTTAGGACAGTCAAAGATGACAAATCATTTCCTGGTCTGTATTTTGTTATTTATATTTTTCATTTAATTCCATACATTTATTGGAAATGTGTTTATGTGCCAGGAAGCTTGAAGGATCTCTGTGACGTGCAGGAAATCCCTTATTACTTCCTACTCTGTAAGATTTTGTTGCGATGAAGGTCATAAACTGAGCACAAGCCAAGTTAGTAATCAGTGTAGCATGTAAATGATTCTTTCTCTCACATCATAACTATATCCCATACAGTCCTGTTCACCGTGGTGTAACTAGTGTGGGTGCAGCGGATGCAACTGCTGTAGGATCCAGAGAAGAGGGGGACCCAAGGCAGCTGCTCGCCCTGCTTCCACAGAGTATTTGTTAGCAGCAGGCAGGTTCTTTATAAGTATCGCTCTACTCTGCACAAGTCCCAAATGGGCGGAGGGGTATGAGTTGCCACCATCCAGAGGTCTATTGGTACATTAATATGGGGACCAGCTGTGTGTAAGTCCCCCCTGGCTAACTTGTACAAATGCATGAATGAACATCATCTGCAGTAATTATGTACAGTGTCATGGAAACTACATAGCAATCAATGTCAAATGGCACATGATTATTGGCAGAGAGGTTTTGGAATATGAGCTCTATCTTTATTTTGACATCCACTTTCTCCTGTCTATTTAGACATCTGTGGCAGCTATATCTATCCTCCTTTCAGACAGATTTTGAAAGGAGATAATTATATGCAAAACAGCTAATAAAATACTATATACAGGGCCACCCTTAGCAGGGAGATGGACAAAGACAAAGCTTCTTAGCTCCCTCCATATACACTTCATCTGACACATACACAGGTTGGTGGCAGGCCACTAGCTGCAGTATATTATTGGCATTCCTCTCTGTATATGATGAAATATTAGCAATGGTGGTTTGTCAGAGCCGCTATCTGTAAGTATGGATATGGGTTCTGGCCAACCCCCGCTGCTACTACTGACCGGCAGTATCATATACAGAGCTACAGCACGCTAATAATTTACTGGAGCAGGCAGCTCTGGCTCTGTGTGGGCCCTGGTTCAAACGCCCTAGTGGCTGTACTGACTATATACATTATCTACATGGTCTGCTTTTTACTAGAACACATGTACAGACGGTAGTAATAGGACCTTGCACAACTTATAAAACTTATTAAACAACTGGCTGCATTCTGAATTAAGCCAGTAACAGGGTTTAAGGGTCAAATTGAGGTCAGCCAATTAAAACGAGTCTGGGGGGGTGTGCTGGGTAGGGGGGGCTTCGAGGTTTATATTCTGGTGTTGCGATGTTTCCCTCTCTCCCCTATTAAGATTACAAGTTACCGTGTTTTTCTTTCAGACAGGGCATAGCTTTGGCAGTAGCAGTGGGTGAGTCAGCAATTGGTTGGTGCATGGGGAAGGGGTTTTAAGGCATGGTTAGGCACATCCCCTGATGCTAATTAGGAATGCTGAGCCCAATGGCCGGTTCCTGGTCTGCCGATGCGGTACTCCCGTGTCGTGCACTTCTAAGGGGGTTAGTGACCATACTAAATCCATGACCTGAGGGACGCCGAGGACAGGGGATGTCTGTCCTCAATCTTCACCGGTGTTTGCAGCTGACTTGCCCACCTGCTATTTTTGCCACCTTCTTGCTTAACCAAAATTTCATAGTCAAAACCAATTCCAAATAATAAATCTGTGTCCCCTTTTAAAATCCAAGGTAATGTATGAGTGTCATTATTTTGTAGGTGGTGTGAAAAGCATTAGCAGAATGTCAGCCATTGCTCATTTACATACTCAGCTTGAAGTCTGGGGATATATAAACGAACACTGTTAAAGCTATAACAATATTACTTTATTGATATTTTTATTTATTTATTTATTTTTTATTTTTTGCTGTAATGGTTTTTAGGTTTTATTTCATTTCATTTAGGAAAATAGTTTATCTTCTGTGATATTGCCATTTCAGTCATTCCCTGGAACACATTTGATATGAGTATACAATATATCATCCAGCAACAGGCGTGCAAGTTTTATAAACTAAATTACAGGAAATTTAAAAGGCAATATTTCCTCGACCAGAAAAATCTCTTGAGTAGGTCAGTGACTGACGAACACGGAGCTTGCTGAAGACAATGAAGCAAAATGAAAACTATAAAGTACTTGTCTTACCTGGAGAGATGTCAGTAGAAATATCCTCAACAAATGTTCTTTATATTAATTATTTAACAAGCTTCTGTATTTATTGCTGGTATATCTCTTGTTCCTATGTGGGTGAGATCCCTGCATTTGTTTAAAATGTAATCCAGTTTTAAAATGAGGACTTTAGATCTAGGGGGAAATCAATTTAGCGGTTTGTGACTCCGGGACACTTTCAGTGCAGAAAGTCTATTGCTCAGTTGGATAACATATAAATGCGTATTATTTATGTAGATCACATATTAATGATCTTAGAAAATACATGCTCTAATGTCCCTTCATCATCTTTAAAGAATCTGCAATGAATTCTTTTGTTCTGTAAACTGCATCTGGTATTTCTGGGCCAGAAGCTCCGGCTTCCTAAGTGTGGATTTTCCCGATATGACATACTACGCATATGTAGTTTAGGCAGAAGTAGGCCTGTTAATGCAGCCTTGGGGTAGACTTAGGTACAAGTGGGAGGGTGTAGGGACTTAGATTCTTAAGAAGGAAGGTTCCTAGAAACGGGAGGTGGGTTAGGGGGAGGACAGATGAGTTTGATGCAGTTCTGTCCGCACCTAACTCATTCTTAAGTGTGAATACGGTCCTCTGTTGTTGTCATTATTAGCTTCCGTTAACAGAGCTGGAAAAAGTCTTGTGAATATACAATACTATGTAATTCATACAGAAGCTGAAAATTAGAATTAGTTCTTTTTCAGATTTCCATGGTTATTCTTTTACTCAGCCACTGTCTATATAGATGAGAAGGGGAAGTGCTGGAAGTATACAGTACATCAATAAATGATATCATTGGACCTTACCACCCCTCCTGTGCTCTCTCCATGATATTACTAAATGTACTGCTAACCATAGGATCATAGGGCCTGATCCAGACCGACGCCGATGCGCTGTGCTTACTAAAGCACAGCGTATCGGCGTTCACTTATCCCGACACTCCCCCTGTGCGGGCGTATGGCCCCTTCCTTATGCCGGCTAAAGGCTACCCTAACTTCAGCCGGCCTAAG
>WWET01003285.1:87735-99210 GCA_011038615.1 Limnodynastes dumerilii | reverse complement strand
GTTTTCAATCATAATACTAAAAGATAAACATAGGGATTGTGCTATTTTCTTGGTATAAAAGCTCAATGACATTGTTGCTAGTTTAATAAGTATATTAAAATATCAACCTGCATTGACAATTGTTCTGAATGCATAAACAGCCACAGGAAAAAAAAATGTCTCATTTTCTTGCTTCTTCACATCACCCAAGTCGTTAAAAAAAATCAAATAAAATTAGAAAAAATGACAAGCACAGAATCAGTTTATCAGACCATTTTACAAAGACATTTCCATGGTGTAATAAAAGCCATGTTCTTTGCTGGTAGAAGAATCTCATTAGTCAATTGTTAGTGTTCTTAAATAGGTTCTAGATATCCAGACTATCATAAAAGGAGGAGAAATAGGGCTCTTTAGCTTCAGAAGCATACCTTTGGAAAAGGTACATAAAATTCACACTAGGCATAATAATTGCAATGTGTGGTGCTGCTAAATTAAGGACTAAAGAAAGTCTTCAGTGTCAGAAAGCAGGCTGACAGCTTTTGTTGTTGGGGGAGTAGTTTTTGATATATGGTAATTGACTGCCTTGACAGTCTTTTACGTGTTTACAGGCCTAGCTGGCAACTGTATGTGGCTGTCAAACCTCTTAGAACAAATGGAAAGGGGGAAGAGGGGAGCTGTTAACTCTCTGCAAGCTACAGTTGCATAATAACAGTCATACTACAATGAAGGTAAGAAAGCAGCAGTAAATGATAAAGAACCAAAGACATGTTCACTATGTAAAAAAAACCAGCATCGGGATGTTTCCAAGGTAAAGAACTGAGGATATGCGTGGTGCTATACGTATGATTGGCAGCTGTGTTACAGTGAACACATATAGATAAACTATCATTGGAAGCTGAGGGCTCTATTGGTTCTGGAGAAGGTGGTCAGTGACGCTGGTAGGTAAGAAAGGGGTGTGGGTTAGAATAAAAACCAGTAGGATGTCAATAGGAGTTAAGGATATAGGGCCAGAGCCAGACCTACGTTCCCTTTACGTCTCAACGCATAGCGTATTTATGCATTTATGTATTTATGAGTATTTGTCATGGTCATGCACTCCCCTCGCTCGTACATACTTTTGCCGTTTTACGCTTTCCAAACCCTACCTTAACTTTTCAAAGCATGACTTCTGTCGGCCATAATGGCTGCACGTACTTACGCGCCTAAGCACGACCATATTGTACGATTTAAATGCCCACCGGCCTCCAAAGCGTAATTATGGGTGTCGTATGGCTGTCACGTCCCTTCATTCATAGTTACGCTCATGATACTAGGATGTTATGTACGTTCAGAGTTACGTGCCGTAACATCTGCTGCGCGCATGCGCAGTACCTGCAAAATAGCGTTTTTGCGACTATGGCTAGCATATATACGCTAGCGGACGTAGCTCTGGATCTGGCCCATAGAGGAGAGAGGATCTGGCCCATGGAGAGGCAAAACAATTGATCCCCGGAGCACTGAAGAGGAAGCTTTGAATGGTAAGTATAAATCTAACCCCAACCCTTTCCCTAATCCTTACACTAACCCTCTCTTTCCACCACCCTAACCCTCCCTTCCCCATAGCCTGACTTTAAGACTCCCTTCGCCTGAGCCTAACCCTGACCCTCCCCTTCCATGACCCTAACCCTTCCTTCCCCAGAACCTAACCTAGACCCTCTGATGGGGTCTGTCGTATGGCTGGCACACCCCTTCATTCGTAGTTACGCTCTTGATACTAGGATGGTATGTACGTTCAGAGTTATGTGCCATAACATCTGCTGCGCGCATGAGCAGTACCTGCAAAATAGCGTTTTTACGACTACGGCTAGCGTATATACGCTAGCGGACGTGGCTCTGGATTTGGCCCATAGAGTATACTGTAATGCCGCTCACCCTGGGCTGGATTTAGAGTTAATAAAGATAGGTCACTACACTAGGCATGTAAGTCGCCTGTCAACTTATGTACTTTAATTCACTGATTTTCTTTTCTCTTGGTTCTTTTCTTTTGGCACAGCTATATTTATATAGTAGTATTGTGGAAAAGTCTAGACTTTAAGCGCAGACCTCATTTAATTGGGGTCCTTTTAAGAAGATTTATACAGTCAAAACTAAATAATTTCTGAGCAAAATGGGTAGGAATTAGAGTCTGGATGGACCGGATCCTGATACCTCACGCAAAGTGTGTAAGTGGGGTATCTGGAGGGGTGTGCACATGTGCCCCCCAGATGTTACTTGCTATTTCCGCATGTAACATCTATCACACAGAACCGAGTTTCATGCGATGGGATTGAAGAACAAACGGGGTCTATACATTGTCATAAAGTGTGGATATGGACGAGCGGATCAGCGGTCATTCGGACAGAACGCTGATCTGCTCGTGTGACTTATGACTGTGTAAATCAATAAATCTTTGCACGAGAGAGGGGAGTGACAGGGGGAGTTCACGGTGACGTACAGAAAGCGTACAATGGTCTGGATCCGGTCCTACAATCTGAAAGAACCAGGGGTGTTGTAACTTAGTGGGAGTTTGTATGGTTAACTTTTAAATATATTGAGACTTACCGGTACATTGAATTTAAATGTTATGCCAAATTTTCCGAATCTTCCTTGGCACCTGAAAATTTTGTCAAAGTTGTGATCCTTTTTACCAGTCTCTGTGTGTCTATATATGGTTTTAAATATAGGAATTGTAAGATTTGTACCATGACCAAGACTGTCAGTAACCATCAGGCAATTTAATGCATATATGCACACAACTCATTACATATTTTAAGAGAATAGAGAAATATAATATGTTTTGTATATCTTATAAAACACCAAAATATTCAAGTAAGACCATGGCAATTCCCCTTGTCAACTCAATTTGTTTCTGTATTGAATAAAATGCAGTCTGTTTGTAATTAGGATGTTTTTCCTTCAAAATTCCTAGAACAGTGCAGACTAAAGATTGTCATGTACTCTCTTGTTATACAGCAGCCTGTGACATAAGAGGCAGTGCAGGACAGTCTAATACTGGGTCAAGTATAGTAAGCAATCTTCGTCTGGTGTAAATAGCTATGATGATATTGTTGATGACAGACCTTCCCTTAAAATGTGTATTAATGAGAATAGGTACAGTAAGTGTAACTTAGCGTGAAGCCCAATGGAACCAATTCCAAGTTTGCGTTAATGTGTACTGTGCATGGTAAGCAGCTAGCACAGGAGCACCTTAGACACTTGCGCCACCCTGGGGAATTAGCAGACTCTCATGACCAGTGTAGATCACGGGCGTTTTTACACAAACACAGCAAATCTAAACCGACAAAATGAAATTCATTTCTTTTCAGACATATTGATTTTTGTAATATATGTTCAACTTGAAAATTCGCAATACTGTGTTGTGCAACTAATATTGATTTTTCAGTTAACTCTGTATTGGGTCTTATATACGGGTGTTATATCATGCGAGATAGGGCCGTCTTGGCAAATTTTCACCATTCCCATCTAACCATTGCATAGGTTTCGATTTTGATGCATTTACATTATGAATAAGTTGTGGCGTGTCAAAATGAGTATTTGTCATGGTCACACAAACAATTGGTTATGGGCAGCACAGTGGCTCAGTGAGTAGCACTTGTGACAAACAGCACTGAGGTCATTAGTGCAATTCTCGGGTCTGAGTGGAGTTTATGTGTTTTCCCCATTTCTATGTGGGTTTCCTGTGGATGCTCCGATTTCATCTCACACGCCAAAAAACATGCTGGTAGGTTAATTGGCTACAGACTAAATGACCTAGTCTGTGTGAGTATGTACATATTATTTTCTGCAATGTGGTACATAATCTGGTGGTGCTTAATAAAAGCCTGCTAATAAATTAATTATTAATAGTAATAATTGATTGCATACAGGGCAACATAGCCAAAATTCTCCAAACCTGCCACATGTCTCTCCATATCGATCAAGTCAGTCATTTTGCATTTCTAATGCTCTATACAGAGCGTTTATCACCCAGGTGTGGGTCTGCTGAGGACGGCCATATTTTGAAAAGGACGTTCTCTCTCAGCCAGTTCTGAACTGGCTGGGAAATCAATTGCTTTTGCCTTGGAGAGGCAAAACAATCGATCCCCGGGGCACTGAAGAGGAAGCTTTGAATGGTAAGTATAAATCTAACCCCAACCCTTTTCCTAATCCTTACTCTAACCCTCCCCTTCCTCAGAGTTTAACCCTAACCCACCCTTCCCCAAGCCTAACCCTAAAAGTCCCTGGAGAGATTACTTTCCTCTCTGATGGGGTCTGAGGCAGGTGGCGGGTCTTGGAGAGGAATGGGTAAGAATGCCATTCATAAAAAAAATCTAAATTGGATGTTTTTCTAAATAGTTTTCGGCTGTCTCTATTTCTAAGACAGCCATTTTTTGGCGGAGACTGACAACATTATCTCCCTTCTTACTGACTGTGGATCCAGTTAGGCCACTGCCCTCGCTTGCAGGAAGTTATGCTACCAGATTTCTACCCTAAAACTTAACTGCTGTCCTCTCTTTATGGTGTGTTTTGTCACTTTGATGGGCTCTGTCTGTATTTATTATCAGAGGCGTATCTACCACTTGTCAGGTTGGCACCCACCAGTAACGCCCGCCAAAGGGAGGCGCCGACTTGACGATGCCACCCATGGCTAAGAGATAGCGTCGCCTAGTGCAGTGCTGGTCTGGAGTCAGACTGCGGCTGGATGCTTTTAAAATGAGGGCTGGCTGGTTGCTAGGGTACCCGCGTTCACAGGCTTCTCTATGATCGCGGGACTTCATTTCCCTTGCAGGTTTCGGCCACCGCGGACTTCATGTCCCTTGCAAGTCTTGGCCACCACGGGACTTCAGTTCTAGCCGCAGTCCTTCTCGGAGGACACAGGTAAGGTAAGAAAACCTGAGGGGGAAGCTGGAGCCTTGAGGCACATGATGGAAGTACTAGGGGGGGGGCTGGAGGCACATGATGGGAGTACTGGGGGGGGCAGGAGGCAAATGATGGGAGTATTGGGGAGGCTGGAGGCACATGATGGAAGTACTGGGAGTAAATGGGGGGGCAGTCCCTTACTTTGCCAGAGGCACTGGACCCATAGATACACCAATAGTGACAAGTGTACACTAAGGGAGGTTCCCTTTATATGCTGACACTGCTACACTGAACTTAGTTTTTCCATAGTGTGACTTGGATACATCACTATTCAATTTCTTTTATATTTGAATATGACATTGCACTTTGAAGAGAATGCAGAGAAGCATCAGCTTGCAAGCACAGTCCTCTTACCCATCCAGTTTGTTACCCATTTATGTTATAATGTTCATTAAAATTGTAAAGAACTACGTATTATAATGACACTATACAAAAACCTGTTAATAAATATATAGATAATATTACCCCCACAAAAAACACACAGGATGAGGGAGGTGCTGAAAATGTATTTAACAGTACTGGGAATGTTAATCATTCTGGGCCCGTATACAGCTTCTGCTTGTTAGGTGCAGCGTTTTGCAAAATTACCTACTATGCATGCGTAGTAGGTCATTTACGCACTCTACGTACCGGTTAGGTTAGTTAGTCAGGTAGTTTAGTTAGAAAGTGACAGCATAATGCCGCCTCAGGGAGTGTTTAGGTAGAAGTGGGAGGGGGGAGAGAGTAGATTAGCCGGGGAGGGCGTGGGGAGGCGAGGAGAACCACTCTCTGTGTGTAGTTTCCTAGGAAACGACGGAAGGTAAGATAAGGTAGCCCTATGGCACTCTTAAGAGCCAAAAGGTACCTAAAAATGGCAGCTGTGACTCAGACTGTCTCCCTCGCGTCACGCACTGCACATAGACATCGCGTGACCTAAGGTCCTCAACGCCATTGTACAGCGCGCACCTTAAGGGAGAGAGTCTGAGTCAGAGCTGCATGGGAGAGAGCCTGAAACTGCCGGATGGACCGCCGGAGGGAGGGACAGAAAGGGTAAGTTCAGTGTTACATCCCCTGATCCCCTGTATAAGATGCACCCAATTTGTTATTAAATAATGCTAAAAATAATAGTTAAAAAATACATGACATTTTTTATTTTTGTAATTTAGGCTCCAAAAATGGGGTGCGTCTTATACGAGAGAGTGTGTTATACATGGGTAAATACGGTAAATACCTCCCCCAACCTACCTAAAAGGCTGCTTTGCAACACCTCTTCTTTCTAAAAAAAAACTAAGTCTGCGCGCAGTTAAATTCCATCACTATGACTACACATGCGCAGTACAAATAGTCTTAAAAATACACAGCTAACAAGCATCATCATCTTAGGTGTTAATCTGGTCCATTGTCTCACACGTCTAGTATATCAATAGTGAATTGATACTCATGTCTATCTAGAAAGGAGACTCCCACTACAGCTGTACTTAGACAACAGCTGTTCCTTTTAATGGACTGGATTCTGAAATCCAGTTTTCCTGCAGTTCAATCAGTCACATAGAAAATTGTACAGGAGCCTGGATTGTGAAGGAACGGCTATAGCAGTAAAAGAAAGACAGCTCAAAATTAGACTACTGAATGTGGCCCCATTTTACTGACATTTAATGCAATAGAAACTTGAGAAAATCTGATACAGTTATAAGAAGTGAAATATCCTAATGGATATACATTCAGTAGACCTCATGTGACTTTCTTCCAGAAAGTTTATTTTATTTTATTTTTTATTAAGATAGACCAGCAAATCTTTAATGTCTAATTGAAATCTCAAGGTTGTCACCGGAGATGTGAGAATTACCCAGTTTATCTGTGATGGATAAATCTGATTCGTGTGTCAGTGGGATTTCCTTGGTGAACATTTGATCACAGCATTCTAGGACATGAAAGTCAGATTACCTGGTGCAGTAGTCTATGGATGATATTACATTTAGGATAAGCACGGTAAACACTCATGCAGGTTAAATAATGTCCTCCCTGGGAATAATTCTCAGCCCTTGCTTCCATAAGAAATAAAATCATCAAAACGCTCAGGATATAATTCAGTGTAGCTTATCAGGACTTACTTATGGTTTCAAGTGGCCAATGGAAAAGGACTTAACAACTATATACAAAACTGAAACTCTTGCACACTTAGCTAAATATTTAGATTTCCAAGATTTAAAACCAATCAATGTCATATTTCGTTTTCCAATAAAACTGTTATCTTTTTATGCTAACCATGGCATAAGTTTGCATTAAGAAATACATACATACTTATAAAAGTGTAAAAATTCATATTTAGAGCTGCAGACCTATTTTACTTGTCTCGGTGCGGTGTACATTGTGTGTTGATGCAAAATTAATATCGAAACCATATCCTGGCCTCCACTTCCAATGCTATATCCAGACCGGACCGGTGCTAGGGTATTCGGTGCCCCCTGCAAACTTTAAATTACCACCCTCCTGTTTCACAATTTAACTTTATAGTTAAAAGATTATAGTATCCATTTAAGTATCATAAAACACATCTTGTAACCACAATAAAAAAAAGATAATCATAGTCACTACTATACAATACAGACAGTATCCTAGTGCCTTTTATACAATTCCCACTTCATCCAAAAAACTGCCACACAATACAATACAATACCATGTATCTCATACCACTCTCAGATTGTAGCCCCAGCAATAACCCGGGTTTTTTAAGGAGTAACTTTCCTCTCTTAATTTCAAGCACTTACTTAAGTCTGGATCCAGCCCATAGTCACTAGATTATCAAACAGCAAGATGTATAAGGATAATTGCTAGAGGTGTTATAATTGCAAGTGTTTTATCTAGTTTAAGTAGTTTATAGTTCTTCAGCATTCTAAGTCTCCTTCGAGTAAAAGTCTCATGGTAATCCCATTGCTATCGTATGGTTTGGGTATTAATGAAAGGTTTCAATGTATGATTCCTTTCAATATACGAGACTTTTAAAGATACCTTTACAATAAAGAATCAAGAATCATCTGTTGTTTTTATCATTCTATTAAATTATTCATCAAGCTGACAAACATTTGAGTATCTTGGAAATATTATCCAGTGTCTTAAGTATTTCAGTGATTGGAGATGAGATATTTGCATAATTATTTTACAAGGGAGGTTGCTTTCCTTATGTTGTAACAGATATTGCAGGTGTTCTTCATTAGGAAAATCAATTTTGAGTAGCAGTTGCTAGAAATATGTTTTTATCTGTATCATACAATTATTCATTAAAAAAAAAACCTTTATTTGTATTAATTGGTTGAAGATGTGTAGATGTGTTTGTTTTATTCTGTTACTCTATTAACCTGCCACACTCTGGGTGCATATAGAGTCTACGCTTTAGTAGTATTTCCCAGAGACAGAATGTAGGCTTATAAACATACTCTTGAGCCTTGGCCCAGAAAACCATCAAGAATCTAAAATGTTATTAAAGTAATGTTTCAAAATGACTTGAAGGCAGGAGACGCAGTTGTATCATGTCTCACATTGTATTTCTTACTTGTTAAAATCAAATTAAACAATCGTTTCTTTGTTACTTAAATCCTCTAATGTCCACTTCAAGGGAAAAATTATATCAACATGAAACTAGGTAATTTTGAACATTCTTTTTGTTTCTCTAGTGGGGTTTTGGTAATTTACCTTGTAGTCTTTTATGTCTTCTACTTTTATTGGGCCGTTAAAAATATAAATTACAAGAACTAAATGGATATATATTGCTTACTTTTATAGTGCTCTAAATGCATTGATGGAGTTATTTTAAACAGTGATTTCTGTTGTGTGTGACAATTACTTATAAACACTTTCAGTGGTGTTGCCGTTACAGATCTCCCTTGTATCATCCAATCACAGAAAACATATACACGAAACAATAACTTAAATGTTGTGTCATTTTTACGGTTTTCTAAACAATTTTTCCATAACCGTTTTGTAACTTAAAGATAAATTAAAATGCAGTTGAAGTTCAAACGTAATTTCCATATAAAATATATTTTCATATTTTCTTTGCAACCCTTTCGGCCGTTGATTGATCTAAACATATATGGCATTGGAAGTCACTGTTCCATAGTATTGCATATACTCCGATACAGGAACGTGTCAGTAAAATGATCATTCCAAAACTCATTTTCAATAAGGTTGCATTTAATGTAACTATAATGATACAATGGTAGTGCTGCTGGTAAATAGTCCTCTGTAATGTAAAATTTCTGATGTCTTGTTTTTCTAGTGGATATGGTAAATTGATCATGATTCATTTTTCTGAAAAGTTCCTTATGGTCTGTATCAGAAATGCTGATAGAACTGGTACGTCTGCATTTCTTAGTGAACAACGAATATGGACATCAGTTCTGAAAAGAAGTGTATAATAGGTAGACTTGAGGTCACTTGTGATGCACACACAAGATGCATCAAAAAATAATTCTTATGACCAGCAAATGCACACCCTCTTTGTCATTCAGCCAATCACACAACATCTGATTAATTGCCATTGGCTGGCTCACAAACTAGAGTCCCACATATTTTAGCTATAAAATGTAAATCTAATAAAGTTATATTGCTACTTAAGACCAAAATTCCATTAAGCACTTCCATTGTTATGGAATATGGGTGCATTATAATCCAGCATGCATGCCACAGACCATGGAGAGAAAGATTGTGCAACTATACTGTATATTTTGGCAAAGGCTACAATAAGTGACTGAAACATTAACATTTGGGGAGGATTTAAGATTTTTGCAAAATGAAGTGTTATTTTTTTAGCAAAAAGTGTTAGCTCCATGTATTACAATACATTTTAGGCTGATCATAGTCAATGGGCTAGATTTACTAAACTGTAGAAAAGGAAAAATGGAGATGTTGCCCATCAGATTCTAGCTGACATTTTCTAGTATGTAATAGAAAAGTGAGAGCTAGAAACTCATTGGTTGCTATGGGCAACACCTCCACTTTTCCTTTTCCAAAGTTTAGTAAATCTAGCCCCAAGTGTTCCTTACCTTCTCATTAGTATGGTATTAATGTTAACTCAAAACCTTTTTTCTCTTGTTGAATGCTCCTCATATCTTGTTGGGACTCTCCAAACACCCTACCTGTATTAGGGATCCCTTTTAGGGATTTTTTCGTAGCTTGCCCAAAAAGTATAATTGGGTTGCATCAACTCATGTCACTTATTCATTTCACTTACGCTGTAAGATTTGTTAGCTAAATCAATAAAACAACATTAGAGCAGGATAAGTGAATTGTATATGGTTGCAAATTTATTAGTAGAATAAAGTCTTTAATGGTAGATACAGAAGATTTATTCCTTGTCAGAGTTATTCTGAAGAATAATTGCACAAAATATATCTAAATTTATTCTAATCCAAGGTACTCTGTACAGAAGCCTTTATGCACCCCTGCTTTCTAACTGTAGACTTCAAGGGAGAAGAGGTGACAGGTTTAGGAGAGGACTATGGAGAGATAGTGAAAGAATCTCTGCATATTTATGTGCTGTAAACAATGTTCTGCTTATTAACACCTCTGTGTGAGCTCATATATCATCTACAAGTGATAGAGATCCATCAGCTCACTCCACAGGTGTCTCACTGATTTTCATATTACTGTAGGGGGATTCGCAAAGCATTCTCTGTGGTCTACTGTAGGTCTTAGCGCAGGGTTGTCAAACTCAAATTCATCGGGGGCCGCATCAGCAGTTTGGTCCCCATCAAAGGGCCGGTTGTATCTGTAGGTCTATGTGTCCACTCTATGTGCCCAGCCATCTGCCCCCTTTTATAGTGCCCAGCCATGTGCCCCCTTTTATAGTGCCCAGCCATGTGCCCCCTTTTATAGTGCCCAGCCATGTGCCCCCTTTTATAGTGCCCAGCCATGTGCCCCCTTTTATAGTGCCCAGCGTGTTTTATCTCTAATTATATACTTAGTAGATTTATGTTTAAATTCTGATTTGGAGTTGATTTACATGGTATTACCCCTTAAATGCCCATGGATTCCCAAGGGGAAGATTTGATCTTTTTTTTTTAATGTTACTTTCATGTTTGGATCAGCCCAATGGTGAATAAGCTGTAAATAGAGGAATAGAGTCTGTGGGCCGGACCCAGGCTATTTCTATGGGTCAGGTAAATACCCTATAATTATGTACTGTGCATGCGCGGTGCAAAGGAACTCAGTACATACAGAACGCAGCCGCTCGATTCTGTGGCCAATACAGAGTTAATTTGCTGCATGGGAGGTGGACGGGAATTGCCATTTAACAGCTCTAAAAGCTCTAAAAGCTTGGCTAAGTCCTTACATACGAGGCACATGTGGGAATACATAAGAAAGGATTCTGCCCATGGATTTAACATGTGTGTGTAGGAGTGCGGGGGGGAGGGCCCTCTTCTCCTTTTTATAGAGTTTTGGAGCACAAAATCCATACGTTTCCCTCCACAATGGAGACAAGCATACGGATTTGCCTATGAAATCTGCATAAGGGCCTGTGTACTTATATTTATAGGTGTAGAATTTTATATTTTAAAAATTAGTTTTTCTATGTTTTTT
>WWET01003285.1:66050-86925 GCA_011038615.1 Limnodynastes dumerilii | reverse complement strand
TATATCCCGGGCTCTCTAGTCTGTGCTGTGTCTGTGCTAGCGAGGTTGTCCAAACCCAGGAACATTTCTACACATTTGGTGGATCTGTCCCAGGATCAGGGAGCTGTGGTCAAAGGAGAGGGACTTCCTACCGCTCTATTACAAATGGATCTCCCAATTGAGTTTAAATACATTCTCCTTCCTCTGAGACCTCCAGGGCTGATGCAACCTCAGGGCAAACTCTTCCACCATATGACAGCAGAGGTCATCTGCTCATTCACTGGCGACAGTCTTACACCCCTTCTTTCCAAACATCTATTAATAAAATATGGTATGTTTTGTAAAATGCAGAACATGACCTCTATTCTGAAAAACTCAGCCCGTTCCTTATGTAAAATTTCTCTAAATCAACCCAGGTGACTCTCTCTTTTCCTTGACTCTCCTCTTCCTATCACATATGTAGTCTGCCACGCTACATACTGTATGTCTGTGCCTCTCGTTTCTTACCTTTATGTCCTCTCTGGCATTCTTCTTAATACTATGAAAATTTGGTTGCCTCCTTGAACTTGAACTGAATAACGTTTATACTGTTCACTGAACAAAAAATGTTTCTGTTAATGAAATATTTAGTGTACTCATGATTGTTTATATTATCTCCTTATAGGAATATCCCTTGGCGATAATACGATGGCCGGAATGCTTCTGTGGCTACCCTACAGTTCAGTTTAATCTTTTTGAACATTTGGATGACTTTCTTTGTGCTGGGTCCCAGAATGACAGTTGGGGGTCTGAGGTTCCAAGGGAAGATGGCTACTATTCTGTGTACCAAACACCCATACAAGGTAATTAAGTTCTTTTTAAGCTTTCTGAAAACTAGTGAATATTGCATATTAGAATGTTCAGAAATAATATATCTTGGATCCAGACTTGCCACTTAAGCCCTTTTTCCACTCCATGGGAGCAGAAATGTACGCAAATAGAAAATGTGCATGTGTTCCATAAAAGGCTTCCAGCATTGATCTCGATCCGCAGGATCCAGGATTCTGTGTTGGAAGCCTTTCTGATGGGAGAGCAGATAGAGCTGTCATGCGTTCAGTGTGTATGTATGGTGGGAAGGGGGAGGCATTTAAATTATACTGTAAGGTCTTGGATAAACCTTTATGTATCATCTTCATTCATGTGCCAGACCCATTTTTTGTGGAGCCGGTGTATAAAATTTAAGATATGGTCTTGCTGGCAGAAGTCCCATACGTGCGAGGAGGGTGCTCTCCTATTGCACGTAGAATTGAATAACATTCTCCATCAGAACTCGCTGCAGACAGAGCTATCACTGCAGCAGGCAGAGCCAGGGTTCTGGATCCTCATACAAAAGCTTCTAACGGTGTATTGAGCTATTCCACTCTGTCAGTCTACATTGGCTGCCTATATACTACAGAATCAGATACATAATCCTTTTGCTAACATATAAAGCCATAAACAAGACTGCACCTGCGTACATATACTCACTTGTCTCAAGATATTTCCCAGCTTGTTCTCGCTATTTCATCACAAAATTAACTGTCTCCTACATAAATGTTCTGATTCCCGGTTACAGAACTTCTCCCGGGCTGCACCCACTCTCTGGAATAACCTTCCTTGCCCATTTAGACCATCTTCTACCCTCCAAGCTTACAAGCGTTCCCTTAAAATTCACCTCTTCAGACAAGCTTTTCAGATTGTTCAACTTTCCTAATCTTTATTTACCATATTAACAACCACTTTGTCTTTCTATTACGTTATTAACACAAACCCACAAACACTTTTTTTTATTCTCTCATCTGCTACCAACACTGCTTTGTGACTGAATCATACAGAGCACTGAGCACTTTTATCAGACACCCTGGCTGGTCCATTGTGTGATATATAGCACTTGCCCTTATGTATCAAATCCACTGTCCTATAGAGCGTAAGCTTGTGAGCAGGGCCCTCTTACCCACTTAGTCTGTCTGTTATTACCCAGTCTTGTTTATACTGATGATTAAAATTGTAAAGTGCTAATTAATCTGCTGGCGCTATATAAAAACCTGTTAATAAATAAATAATAAATATTGTATCACTCCATATAAATTATATCAAGTGCTCACACCCAAAGCAATTGCTGATATTTCACTGTGTTTAAAAATATCTTCCAATGACAGGAAACATTCAATATAGTGAATTTAACCACATACTTTGATTGATTGCTGCATTTATAGTGACCTCTCATATACAAGAAACAATAGAATCATAGCTTAAAAAGGCACAGAAACATTACAGTTATTGTTTAAAAAAAGGATTTTTAATTTCCTTTAATGTCTGCATAATTTTTTATGGTCAGAAATCCTGACCAGTGCTGGACTAACACACAAAATGTGGTTTCTATAGTCCCTGTTTTATTCACTTGAGGTGGAATATAGCGCAACATTCTACTGATTTACCACATATAAAACTGACAAGGAAAAAGTACAGAATAGGATATAAATATGTGCAAATCTCAGGAGAGTTTACCAAAGGTACAGGGCCTGAAGCGATAAATGTGCTGTATTCTGACTGGAGTATGGATATCGTATGCTTTTTTTCTAATAAATAAAATACTTTGGTCTTATTTGTTTCCTGGATATCGGAGTTCATGAATAAGCTGGGAAAATAAGACTCTAAAAGTTTGCTATCTGCTATGGAGTTAAATTCATTTGACTGAATCCAGACTTATGCAAGGAGTGGAAAACACCCACATTTTCCATGTACACATGAGCACACACCACACTTCCCGAACCTCCTGATCCAGATTTCCGATATGGACGTGGTGGGATGCACACTGCTTATATGTGAGATGGCAAGGTATTTAGATAGTACAGTAAGGACGTGTTTAGCTCTTACATATCATCCAGATTTCCGCTCCATCACCATTTTAACTGTAATTCTTCACCATTTAAACGGGGGTAGTGCAGAAATACACTTGTGCTCAGTTAAACCTTCCCAAAAACAGGGAAAAGTCTTGGTGGGACTTTCAGTCTGCATGTATGGTACAGGCCCAACTGCTGTGGAAACTTGAAAGGGACTTCAGAAATCATGAAAATGGTGCTTACTTACCAGTTAGCAGCTACTGGCTTCCTGCAGAGATCACGTAATTGAACTAAAGTTAGAAAGACTGTAAGACTCATCCTGCCAATTGAATGGGTGATGTCAGCTCCATTGTCTGATCTCTGCAGGAAGCCAGCAGCTACTAAATGACAAATAAACAACGTTTTATTGATTTTCTAATGGGCTGCAATCCAGCTTCCCCACCATGTTGCCAAATAAGCATCATGGCTGAGAAAGCTTTATCTGAGCCCAGATGTATTAATCTAGGGCTTGTTATCCCAACTTCCTTGCACACAAGTACATTTTGATATAGTGACGATTAGTGGTTTTGATATAGTGATGATCCTGCATCGGTGTCAGTGGAAGATATTTTAAGATTCTTTGCATACAGTGAAATGTCAGAAATTTACTTGAATAACGGGCATAATTTAACATGTGATATAATATTAAGTGCTTCCTGTATAATCTATTCAGCTATTTAACTGTTTCACTTGTAGGAACAGTGGGCCGGATCCAGAACTACGTCCGTCTTCCATAGACGGACGTAATTCAATGAACAATAGCTACTAAAAGACCGCATATGCGCAATCTACGTATCGAAATGATACGCATATTACGTACAATAGCTACTACGCATGCACAGTAGCTATTGTTCATTGAATTATGTCCGTCTATGAAAGACGGACGTAGTTCTGGATCTACCCCAGTGTTTGTATGTAAAAGGACATCTTTGGAAACACAGAGTGAAGATAGTCAGTGACTCATTTATTTGTATCTTTTATTTCTTTCTATATTTCTTTTCTATTTTTATATATAGTAAAGCCTTCTGCACAAAAATAATCTAGGAATATTTTATATATTTATCATTTTAATTGGCCGCAAACTATTTGCTGGTTCAGCACTTATGAGAAATTCTGAATTATAGAATTTGAAACAGACTTAAAAAAAAATGTCACCTTTACCATAACACAGAAATAAACATCATACCTCTGAATAACTGAAAATTGGATTTCGTATCACTAGTTTTTTTTCTAATCTTGCCTAGCAACATTTAATGTCTCATAGGGCTGATTGTTTAAAAAATGACTCATTATCAGTTAAAATACATGTCGACTTTGTATTTTGTGATTTTAAAAACAAAACCTTTCTAACTCACTGAAATACAACATAAAATAATATGTTTGAAAGGAAAATATGACTGGCTTTTAATAATAATAAGGAAAAATCTACTCACTATTCATCATACCATATGTAAAAGCCACAGTAAATCCCGACTTCCTCTTTCTTCCTTCCAAAAGCCACAGTAAATCCCCCTTCCTCTTTCTTCCTTCCAAAAGCCACAGTAGATCCAACTTCCTCTTTCATCCTTCCAAAAGCCACAGTAAATCCCCCTTCCTCTTTCCTCCTTCCAAACTAATCACATATAACAGTGGTTCCCAAACTGTGCGCCGCGGCTTCCTGGGGTGCCGTAACGCTCTCACCGGAGTTCCATGGAATGTTTCTATTTTTGTCTTAGGGGTGCCTTGAAAAAATATGGAGACCCTAAGGGTCCCTCGAACTGAGAAAGTTTGGGAACTGCTTACATATAAAATTCAGTTGTCACTTGCGCAATCTGGAAGCTGTCATTTTAAGGATACGACCAGTATTTATTAGATTCATATTTGCCCAGAATGCCCCAATCTCTGAGTCTGAAGAGAGCAAGACACCTGCCAGCAATTGGCCCATAGCAGTGCTTGGTAATACGAATTTTCTCATTGTTCCTTTAAAGTGCTGTTTTTCACAGCTTTATGAAGTAGGGCAGTGCTTGATACAAAGTGCAGCAATATGGCTCTCTAAATTCAAGTGGGCTAAAGGACCTTTGCAGATGTCATGACCATGTGATATAACTATATACCATAGGATAGATCCAAGTCGCCTGAAAAACCAGGTCATTTAGCTCATTGGGATCTAGACTCAACAATATCTCCCCTCAGATATTATCTCCCCTAATTTATTCCAATCCATTCTCAAAAAGCAACCTTTTGTACTGTTGAAATGTCCATTTCCTGCACAATATTTGTAAAGTTTATTGACACTCATCCATTAATCCACAAACATTCTTACAAACAACTAAAGATTGTTATTTTCTGGAGTCTGCTTAATGTACCCGATCATCTGCTTATCGGAACCACTTCTCCAAACATTAGAAAATAATTTATTGTATGGCCAACTGCAAGCCTACAAGAATGATTTATTCCAGTTTATCCCAAGAAGTAGATAGATCCTGTAAATGGTTGCAGTATCCATAAGTTAGTTGAGATATTATAGTCATGTTTCCAAGTGTTGGTCCGACAGCCTGTTGTATGGATAAAAAATGTAGGTGGCTCACTGACCCACCCAAGGCAGCCTAAACAGATTGTCAAACTGCCACATTACAGCCATATGAAACATTTTGTTAAGTAATGACAGTACTTGGTGGCATATTTTCACCTCCATGGCTCCCACAGATGACAAGCCCATGCATCAACCCACCAGTGAAGCAGGTCTAATAATTCATGCATGCTTAGGCATAACTGTTTGTACTTTATAACACTTCATATTCAGCTGAGCTTGTGCTAGCTTCCTGGCCCTGCATACAAAAGCAGTTAATTCACTATTAAACAATCTCAGTGGGTCACAGGTGTCTTGTTTTTCTAACGTGTCAAAACTTAAAAATGTGTTCCTTCGTTATGCAATGATGTGTTGATGACCTTAATGAAGCTGTCCACTCTATGAATGTCATTTCCATTGTGATGAATATGCAGTGTGAACCACACACGTTTAATACCAGGTGTATTATTAGAATTCTATGGAAGCCTGTTTGCAGCTCTCGAGCTGAGGTTTAGCTAGATTAAAGATATCATTAAAAGTAAATATTTAATTTGATTTGCATTAAAGGATAAAATCAAGCTGCATGGTACCACAAATACAAGGGAACAAACTTAATTGCCTTGAAATAAATTATTGCATGTTCATGACGATGTTTCATCAACTATCTTTCAGGCTTTATGGACAAGTTATGTTGAAAAATCACTTGGCTAAAAATGCTGTAAAAAAAACACCAAATTTTCTTGAATTTTTTAACAGTATTATTTCCAGTTTCCTTGGAATATATTTTTCAGGATAGTGAACTCTAACGAGAAGGCAGGTGGCATAACCACCCACATTTGTACAACACATCACCATTCTGGATACTACATTGCAGATTTATTTTGGGATGCCCAATTTTATCCAAGGTCCTTACAGTGCAGTGTTAGGGGAGGACTCCCCTGTATATGAACCACTCAATGGGCAAAAAAAATTGTAGTACTTTTAGCTGATCGCTTAGCCCAACAAAAATGTTATGTCACCAGTTCCAGTCGCTACAGTGATAAAAACTAATCTTTTTATGATGCAGCCTAAACCACTATCTCGGGTGTATTATTGCCAAAACCCTTTCCTGCTCCCAGTCGTGCTCTCTTCTTTTCTGTCCACACTGTCCCCTCTGATCTGTCTCAGCTCTCACCTTTGGAAGAGTGCTGACCAGTTAACAGTATTGGCACTGAAGAGCTGTCAGGTTAATTGTCGGCTCTCACAACATAGCGTTCACATACAGTGGGGCTAAGATACAGCTTTCCCATCTAAAATGCATCTTGCGACATGGTGGGAAAGCTAGATTGTAGTCCATTAGTAAATCATAAAATCCTTGTTTACTTAACATGTAACAGCTGCTGGCTTTCTGCAGAGATCAGATAATGGAGCTTACA
Organism: Limnodynastes dumerilii; assembly: GCA_011038615.1. NCBI lineage: Eukaryota > Metazoa > Chordata > Amphibia > Anura > Limnodynastidae > Limnodynastes > Limnodynastes dumerilii. The sequence continues at coordinate 80,083 of WWET01003285.1, read as the reverse complement.
TCACCCATTCAGTTCACAGGATGCTTTCTCTGTACAACATGGAATGGGTAACGTCAGCTCCATTGTCTGATCTCTGCAGGAAGCCATTAGCTGCTAAACGATAAGTAAACAAGATTTAAGAATTTTAATAATTTCTATAACAGACTTTTCCCTGATTTTGGGAAAGGTGTAACTGGGCACAAATGTATTACTCCCTATGGGCTGGATCCAGACTTAAGTAAGTGCTTAAAATTAGTTACTCCTGGGCAAAACCATGTTGATTGCAGGGGAGTCATATTTCACCTGTTACAAACAGTATTAGAGTTGAGAGGTGATGTTTCCTATCCCAAGTCTAAATAACAGTGTGATAGTAAAGCTGGTCAGTATCTGTGTGCAGTAAGCAATTCAAAGATATATCCCTGCATGCAAAGAATACAATTAACTTGACTCCCCCTGCAATCAACATGGTTTAACCCGGGAGTAACTAATTTCAAGCACTTAAGTCTGGATCCAGCCCTATGTCTCTTACACTTTCAATGAAGCACTGCTCTTTGTAGCGTCTTTAGTCTTATGTTTGAATTATAATCTGATTTATATACTTATACATAAGTTTATCTTTCAAGGGGAACTATTTCATGCTCTGGGTTGCATAGTGGTGCTGTCCTCTCTATTTGATAGGGTTTGGCAATTTATGACCACTGGAAATCTGCTGTCAAAATACACGTCATTTAAAACTGCCGTGTACTACCAGTAGTTTTAGGCCAGGAATGTGCAATTACCAACCACACCAGCAGGTGTCGACCTCTGCAATACTATTTTATAATGTTAGAAGGTGTAAATAATACTGTGTAAATGGTGATGTTTTCTTGCTCAACTCTGATTTAAAGACTTAACATAAGGCTCTAAAGTATTTAAGTTTAAGTTTGGTTATATTCACGTCAATTTATTTGCACCCGTCACATTGCATAGTGATTGGGCCAAGGTGTACATTTTACAGCTGTTTTGCCCTTACTTTAATACTCTGGATCAACCCAAAGTTTCCACTATGAACTAACACAAGTTTTCATACAAACATTTGTTCTTTGTTTTTATTTTCATGTTTTACATTTTTATATCCCTCTAAAAGATGATTTTGGCACTTGTAATATTCTGTAAAAATAAGTCTATAGTCATATATTAAGATACAGCTATAGCAATATGTACGTCATATATGTCCTAGCAATATGTCATGTTTTCACAATCACAAATATTTTTCTGTTTATTAAGTGTAAAACCTAGCATATGAACAGGGGCATGGCTACAAGGGGTTCAAGGGGTGCAGCTGTTACAGGCCATGGAAGAGAAAGGGGCCTGTGGAAGCTGCTACCCCTGCACTGTATTCAAGCTGTCAGAAGCTGATAGCTTAAAACAGTGTTCAGCACTCATACATGGATGCCTCGGACAGCTTCTATCAGGCAGCGGTTTCGCCCAACTCTGCCCCCAGTTCCACCAGACTCCACCTAGTTCTGCCCATCCAGACTTGGGTCCCACCTCCTTGCTATGGGGCTTGGGTCTGTCACCTTCTATCCGTACATGGAGAGTTTATTTTCCAACATTACAAGCTGGATATGCCTTTAATAAAAAATGTCATTCTGTCACCAAAATCTCTAAATGTCAGCAATTTTTTAAACATGACACTTGATATATCATGTATTTAAGAGATGTTAATGCTGGGTCTGCTTTCTTTTAGATACAAGATGTACAACAAGAACATTTTTACCAATTAAGTCCAAAGTATTTGTTGCTTTATCAAGTTTTCCTGGAGCAGGAAACACTTGGGTGAGGCACCTTATAGAGCATACTACAGGATTCTACACTGGAAGTTACTACTTTGATGGAACTTTGTACAATAAAGGTATGTGGATACTTTTGTTTTTAATGTCTAAACCATAGTTGGCAACTCTCCTGAATGTCTAATAGATCCCCAAACTTTGCACATTGCTCCTGGAATCCTAAGAGAGCAGGCAAATCTCAGCATTTAGGTTTGAGGTTGTAAATTAAATTATGGTCTCAAGTTCCGAACTCCCTCCTTTCCGATGGTGTGGATAAGAGTGTTACTAAGGATGGACGGGGCTTTATAATGTGTTGAAGATTTTTTTTTTTTTAAATTGGGTATTTTCAGATACATAAGTCCTCAGCAGCTTGGACTACCTGTGCTTCATACCTCTATACTCCGCTTTTGTACTGGGGCTTTACGATGTGTTTGTGACATCAAGTCCTTCTCCATCCTTAGTAACACTGGGGTAGATCCAGAACTACATTTGCCGTACGTTTATTCACGTAAACTTTAAATACAACCCCCTGCCTATTTAACGTACTTCAGACGTAATTTGGACTCGCGTAAAATTGGCATGCCCACACGTAAGTATTTACGTGACACATACGTGAATGGCCCATACGTTCACAATTACGCCACTTTACTGTGCGTATTTTCTATGGTGCGCATGCGCAGTACTTACCAAAAGGCGATTTTACATCTCCGCCACGCGTAAATTCACTCGAAAGCGTTGTTCTGGATCTGGCCCACTATGACTTGCAGCATTGCTAAACAGCAGTGATTTGCAGCAGTGATTTGTGATTACAGGCAGTGATTTGCATAAATGACATTAAGCTCTGCCCACATACTGCCATACCTTCCTCCCTTCTGAGATCCCCCATAAGGGAGAAACTAAAAGTTGGGAATTATGACATAGACTCACTTTACTCCTTGTTGAGCATAGACTGTTATGTTATCAGTGTGGACTATACCCATATCATTGTTTTCTGCAATTACTGATGTGAAGTTTTGTTTGTCTTACCCAGGTTTTAAAGGAGAAAAAGATCACTGGAGAAGCGGCCGGACCATATGTGTAAAAACTCATGAAAGTGGCAAGAGGGAGATAGAAATGTACGATTCTTCGATTTTACTAATCCGTAACCCTTACAAAGCATTGATGGCAGAGTTCAACAGGAAGTGTGGAGGGCACCTTGGATATGCAACAGAGAGGCACTGGAAAAGTAAAGGTGATTACGTTTATTTCCTGATTTAGGATGAATGTAAAGATGTCCATTTAAATATGAATAAAACGTCCACTGCAGACTTGTGTTTCAGACAGATTTACACAATATTTAACTAAGTGCAAAATAATGAACACATTAATATATGGTTTACATATTGCTAGATCTGTGTACATAAAAAACCCATCTCAAAAGTGTCCATTGTAATTGCACTTTGTTGTTCCCTATCTGCCTCACTAGCTAGCAATGAAAGATAGGTACAACGCTAAAGATGGCATCAAGGGTGGAAATTGATTGGATCAGCTAGGAGGTGGAATCCTGAGTCCATACAGGGGAGAAATACAAAGCAGGGGGAGGTTGGCTGCATAAAACAGTGTATGAGTGCAGAGCGCTATTCAAAAATACCACCAAGTTATATCCAAATATACCCAAACAACAAATATGAATCAGCATTCTCACAGAGAACCATTACAATGTTCACAGCTGCAGACTATTTGGATTCGTCTTTGCTATTTTTTCCGTTCATTTTAATTAGTGCCATGAGCAAAGTATCCATTTAGTTGTGTGAAAATGTACATAAATCTAAAGCTGCTTTCTCGAGTTATTGCCGTGGATTTTTGACAACAAAAAAAAAAGGCCATCTGGGACCCTTAAAACACTGTATACCAGGGAAATTTTGGGGCTGCCTGCACTTCCAGGAGAGAGATATGTTTACTGTTGCCATATCAAATTAGGTGTGCTAGGTGAGACCCGGGTTGAAAAACCCAGGTGGCTGCTTTCACACGGGTGTGAGACCCCAGAAAGAACGGCCCTATTTCGAAACTGGCTGGGATTTCGATTGCATATGCCTCAATGAGGCATAGCAGTCGATCCACGGAGCACCGAACACGGTAAGCCTGAAAACTACCCCAACCCTTCCCCTAATTCTAACCCTAACCCTCCCCTTCCATTACCTTAACCCTAACTTTCCCTTCCCCACAGCCTGACCCTAACCCACCATCTCCTGCAGCCTGACCCTAATTCACCCTTCCCTGCAGCCTGACCCTAACCCTCCCCTGCAGCCTGACACTAACCCTCCATCTCCCGCAGCCTGACTGAGCGGCACACTCACTCATTCTGGAAAAAAAAATTCTAAAATGGAGGGGACATCTGAAAAGGAACTTTCGGATGCCCCTATTTTGGAAATCCCTCATTCTATACGGAAAATGCAACCCCTTTCACACCACCATCTTACTGGGGTCGGACACAGGAAAAACCCTTCTCTTTTCCCATGTCTGAGTCCCGGGTCATTGGACCCAGGACCAGGACCCCGGTACCTTTCACATCACCACCAAACTGGTGGTGATGTGAAAGGGGTATGATAAAGAGTACAGCAACTTTTCAACAGGTCAAACAGAGCTGAGATTTGGTATTAATATACCCTTACTATGGGCCAGATCCAGACCTACGTATGTGAGTGATTTTACGCTAGCCGCTAGCCCAAAATCGCTCATTGGTACTTACTGCGGCAGATGTTACGCCACATAACTCAGTACGTACATGCGAGGGGAGTACCTAGGGGAGTGCTTAGAAAGTACGCTAGCATAAACACGCTACGCTATGAAACGTATTAGGTGCATAGCTCTGGATCTACCCCTATGTTACTACGAAGCATAAGCCATTCACCATCCTTTGAATTAACCTGGTTTTGGTAACTTTTACTGTAAGCACTTCTATTTCTCCTCTGATTACACTGTATGGAGGAATGCATAACGCAGATAAGAGAACTTGACCACATAGCAGCCAGTAAGAAGTTTATTGATATAGCATAATGTTCATGACATTTTGTACTTTGTATATTCCTACTGCCTTTGTTTTGCAAATGTCTGTCTATGGAGACAATTCTACTAACAGCAAAACTTTATAATGAGCATTTCCAACAAAGTAAAAGTTACATCTGTTATTCCTCCTGTAACTTATTTAAATGAAACATTCTACAGCATTGGGTATGACAGTGCAGGTTGGTACAAAATCTTAAATAGATAAAAAAGTAGAATATGTTTTTTTTAATGAGGGAAAATAACAAATGCAAAAGGAAAATGATAATGTAAAAGCTTCAGAAGCTGCAAAGATCATGTTGAAATTTATAGGGGCAGATTAAAATTGAGCGTGACGACAGTAGTAGGCGCCTATTACTGTCTATTACGGTAGCTGAATATCGCTGCACCTCTATGGGGTGCGAAATAAAAATCTGTGGTGTAGATTTGCGTGATATGCCATTATGCCAGAGGCACAGCAAACTCAATTGAATCTGCCCATAATTTTTAAATACATCCTCCACATAGTCATGTGATTCCATTATCTAGAGAGACCGGGGAGCTGGCGCTGTTCACCAAATTTTCACTTTTGGAGAGCTACGCCATCACCCATCCAGTCTCTAAGAAATAAAGCGGGCACTATGGTGGAGAGTGACTGGAAGGAAGTTAGGAAAGTGAGAGAAGTACAGTGGAGGATCTCATATTCCATAGGCCCAATGCTATATATTCACTTCTGTCGCAGTCCTAAATTTAAATTGACTGACAGATGGGTGGGGTTGATGCCTCATAGTTCACCAGTAAATTTACCAAAATTCTAGAATCTTTTATCTCTTTGAACTTTGTAATTATGGAATATATGGTATAATGGAAGCATTTTAACTCAATAACATCCAATAAAATAATGTTCCAGAGACATAGAAGAGTGTCATTGACCATTAATAAGAAAACATTACAAGATATTTATTGTCAAACTTCCAGCCCGCACACTTTATTCCACAATTGTTTGCCACGTCTACTCCCAAATTATTATTTTTTTCCCACTCCCGCCTCCAAGACTTTCCCCTTGCTGCCCCTCTCCTCTGGAACTCTCTTCCTTTCCATATCAGACCCTCTGACTCTCTACAAGACTTAAAATGGACTCTGAAAACTCACTTCTTTATCAACACTTTCCAACTGCCATCCTACCCCTCTGCCCATTCTCCTTGCTCTCTGTGTCACCCCTGTATGTCAGCTCTCTTTTCCTATGTGTTTTATCCATCTATCATCTCTTCCTCAGTATCTACAACAACACCTTTCCCTTGGGTTCTGTATTCATTTGGATATTATGACTATTGACGCAACAATGTTTATATACCATGTCCATGTCCTGAAATGCTTTGTTTTGTTCATACTGTTTTGGTTTATGTACTCTTTTTATGTGATGTTTTATGGAGGTGGGTAGTGTGTCTATATAGCCTATCCATGTTTCAAAGAACTGCTAAACCCTCTTTTTGCAAGGGAAGACTCCAGTCAGTCCATTAGGAAAAGAAGAAAAGTTTCTGATGAAAATGCAGAAATTGAGGTGTTTCTGGCTGATTCCATATAGTCTTTTTTTCTATGGTGCTTATTAATAGTGCTAGTTTTTCCCAGCCTTATAAATTACATGTCTCCTGGGCCGTGTTATGAAATAATGAAAAATAAATCTGATTGTCCAATCCAATTAAAGCTTAAAAATAGTTAAGATTTATGAGATATGATAAAAGGCAAGATACAAATAGTACATCCGTCCGCAGAGACAGCCTTCAATCTAGAAATGCCTGCCTTTGCTTACACATAGACAGCTTCTTATACCAAGACATCAAAGGTTTCACATACAACCAATAAATTGTATTAACAGGGGACAATGATCTTATTGTTAGCAGTATGTAACAAAATACAGGATGTCTATATTATTTGTAACATGTTTGTGATTATTTATGCTGCAACTCTGTTCATATGTTAACTATATTATATGGATGATGTTAAATCTACATATCCTGTGTTGCTTAGAAGGATACCTGTAAGGCTGACTTGAATACTAATGAATGCTGTGGGGATGTTTAATCTGCATTCTGAAAGGACTTCCTGGCTTTAGAGTTTGCTAACCACAATTTACATATAACTTGTTGAATGGGATAAATGTTAAGAGAATCTTTCTTTTTATTCTATTGTCATAGATAGGGATTTTACCTTAGATATGACTATATTACCTGTATATGTAATATTTTCCACTATAACAGCAGGATACCCAGCACAGCCCAATCGGAAGTGGAGGGAAGAAAATTAATAAGATGGTTCATAGAATACCTTCTGGCCCATAACTAAAAGCTTCTAATTAAGGGGAGCTCCACAACCAATAATAACGCCCCCCTCCCCACCACACCTGTAGAAGTGATGTGATGTGAAACCAATAAAGTGACCGTTCTGTTATATGTTCAAAAATAATTCCACATATCTGCTGTCTGGGAGGAATTAGTTGATGTAGAACCTTTGCGGTGGCATCTAAATAAAGGATATTAATGATATTTATTAGGGCTCAGACACATAAGTTGGGTATCTTTGTTGTTGTGAAATATTTAATCAAAATATTTATTTACAGAAAATTATCAAAATAAAAATTCGAAATGTGTTAATACCATTTTTTTCTACATCTAGAATGGCCCGAATTTGTTAACAGCTATGCATCCTGGTGGACATCTCATGCTCTGGACTGGCTACAGTATGGAAAGAAACTTCTTGTAGTTCACTATGAAGACTTGAAGAAGGACCTCATTGGAAAGTTGAGGGAAATTGTAGCTTTTATCAGTTTACCAGTAAATGACGATCGTCTCCTTTGTTTGGAGAACAACAAGGATGGGAATTTTAAGCGGGTAGGCTCTAGCCAGACAGTCAAAGATCCATTCACCCAAGAGATGAAGGATTTGATTGATGGATATATCAGGACGGTAGATAAAGCACTAAGGGCGAGAAACTTTACAGGCTTACCAGAGGAATACATGCCAAGATGATATCTGGAGAAGGAAAAAAAAACACTGTACTTTCTGGACCTATATACTTTGCTGACAGCTGCAAAATCTCTTTTCTATGAGCTTGAGAGTCCCAAATAGAAATGCAGTAAAGAATAGTAAAGAGCTGGCTGTATGTTAGGAATGAACCTATTAGAATCTTTTCTATGTGTTTTCCTTCACTGTACAAATGGCCGACAGTTGGACAGCTCTACACTGTGTTCAATGACTGATTCCATTGATGTGTGCTGCCTTTAAGCAATACCTTTCAGGAGTAGTTTCAGCTGTTGCCAGGACTTGCAATCTGTCTTTCTGTAAAACATGAATAAAGGTGGGAGCAGAAAAGGGCATATTTTCATTAAAACATAAGTGCTTTTGTGTATTTTCTTCCAAGACACAGAAAATTGAGTTGGGGTAGGTCACAGTTGAGAGGTTGTGCAAAACACTGTTCTCGTCCCAATTGGATGACAGCTAAGCTGATGTTAGCTATTCAGCTGTGTGTAATGCAGTAGAAACACAGACAATATGAAGCTGGAAGAAATGAAACTTCAAAAATACCACAACTCATGCAGAAATAAAGCCCTATGTACTGTACAGTAGGTTACATTCAAACAAAAAACAAGAATAAAAATAAGTTGTATAATAGATATGAATATACAGAAAAAAAAGTTCAGGTAAGCAAAAAAGTATAGTAGATTTTACTGAATATGGGCCTGATCCAGAACAACGCATCGGAGCGAATTTAAGTGTGGCGGAGACGTAAAATCGCCTATTTCTAAGAACTGCGCATGAGCACCATAGAAAATCCGCTCGTTAGCGTAGCGTGATTGTGAACGTATGGGCCAGTCACGTATTTTTCACGTAAATACTTACGTGTGGGCGTGCCAATTTTACGCGAGTCAACAATACGTTCGATTTGCGTGAAGTAGGTGGAGGTTTGTATGTTAATGTGTACAGTATGGGCGTGCTAAGCGGCGTACGTTCACTTTGTCTATACGTCCGTTAGCGGACGTACGCTGTTACGCAAAAAAAAGTTAAGGTAGGGTTTGGGAAGCGGAACTCGGTGAAATACGTAGATTCAAGGGGTGTGCCTAGGGGAGTGTATAGAACATACGCATGCGAAAATACGTTACGCGTGGAAACATATTGCACACGTAGTTCTGGATCTACCCCTATATGTTAATTTTTATTCATATTTTTCTAGTCACAAAAGCACATTAAAGTAAAGTAACATTACACAAAGAATCCTCTTATTGGCGGTCAGTTGTGTGTATATGCAACGTTTCTTATGTTATTTTCTCTTTTTCCAGAAGGGTTTAATGCCACTATAGGCAACTTGGGGAACTCTGAGTGTTAAAAGACTACAAATCCCATCAGGCCTTGCCAAGTTTTAGCAATGCCAGAGCTCAGAGCTGCAGACACAGCAGCAGCAGCAGAGGTCTGGTTCCTGTCATAAGAGTTCAGCAATGACACAAATGGCAACTAGCATAGATGTGGTTGGCCATTCTGATGATCTGAATGCTGATAGCTAATATGCCGGCATTTTTCCTTCAGACAGAGTTGTTAGCACGACACCTGACTAATCAGATATTGTAATGTCGAAATATTTGTTTTCTTTTACAATAATCCTCAACCTAACCCTAACCACTAACCAGGGAAGCACAGCAGAGTTAGGCAGGTATCGGGTGTAGTTTGCGGTCCGATGTGTCTATTTAGTCATATCAGTTACCGATACAAATAACTTTGCGTCTCCTGCAGATTTAGAAGAAGTTTATGCAGCGCAGTGTCAGGATGGGACTCCTGCTTCACCAAAAGTGAAGATTTACCCCTAACCTCAACCCTCTTACTAATACTTACCCTACTATTACCCTAACCTTAACCTTCCATCTCCTACAGCCTTATGCTAACCTTAACCTTTCATCTTATGCTGTCTAACCCTAACCTTCCATTACTCACAGCCTAACCTTAAGCATCCATCTTCTGGATCATAACCCTTACCTTCTATGTGGCGCAGCGCTCTCCCTGCTGCCCGCCCCAGCATGCTGCCACCACATATACCATTCACTATTAGGAAACGGAGGTCTTTTGCTATAAGTACCAATTACCACTGTAAAAATTTGGAATAGCAATATGTTAAAAAAATATACAACCACCGTTCAACTGATGACTGTATCATTTTATTCAAAATAGGGATGTTCAGACCAGCAACTGCATCATACAGGTACCAGGGACAGTAATATTCGACACGGGTACATCAGGTAACGGGAAAAGTAACTATCACAGCAGGTACCGGGGAGACTACAGTAAATGTCAGGTTGTCGAATTCAGAACTTTCGCCATTGTACCCATTACACGTATACATTATGGTGACAGCTGTATCACTGTTGAAATAGCGATTGCCGTAACGGTAACTGCACGCCTGTAGTATTGCTGTATGTATGTAGCAAAAAACATTATTTTTCCTGGATGTGGACTTTAAATCACATTTTATTCCCTCAACAGTAATTCTGTGCTTTATCTTTCTAATCACAGTGTAATCTATATAAACATATGTAGATCTTTCTATTAACAAATACTTCACAAAACAGGTTAGGAGGTTAATTAAGCAGATTTGCAGTCAGTTACAGCCCTTTTTTGATGCTTGATGATCTTTATTGGAGCGGTTTGTAGATGACTATTAAATGCTACAGTGCAATATCATTGAACTCTAACCCTACAGTTACTAATCAATAACTCCTATAAAAGGCTTGCATATTATCTAAGTTATTATCTAAGTTATCTAAGTGGTTTTGACAATAAGCTTGTACAACACTGTTTTAGCATTGTTCTAGCAGTTAGTAGGGAAACCAACTACAAAGGGCACTGAGATAATTCATCTAAAATCAAGGACATGATAAATTTCATTTCTGGATTTATTCACCCGCATGGAAAATATGGACCACTGGATTATATAATACAGCCATGATGCTAATGATGTCATAAGGTCATCAAAATCATTTAAAGCTTTGTTGCAGTAATCTAGTACCTCTAATAGATAGACACACCTAAATGAAATGTTGAAAATAATATGGGGGACAATAACCCTGCACCAATTGTCCTAAATGCTTAACATATCAACCTTATGTCATCAACTGTCATATATTATTGTGGTCAACATTATGATAACCCTAATCCCAACTCTATGCCTATGCCTAGAGCAAAGTGAGCAGAGGACAGAGTAGGATACAGCAGAGAAGCAGGAAACATCAGAGGATGGAAAGACACAGCAGAGGAGCAGGACACAGCTGGTAGCATCGATCAGTGAGGTGAGTAGTGTATAGAGTGAGGGAGGCAGAGGACAGAGCAGGAAACAGCAGAGAAGCAGAAAACATCAGAGGATAGAAGGACACAGCAGAGGAGCATGACATATGGGAGGACAGAAGGACAGGATGGATGGACAGAGTGGCGTATGGAAGGACAGGACAGAGTGGGGAAAGGAAACAGATGAACAAGGTAATGCTGAACTTATGAGGGGGGTACCTTGTCCATTATATAGTGTCACTGCCTCAGGAATTGTGGGATCTGACTCAGAAGCCCCTGGGTTGTTGGTAGAATACAGGAAGCATGGGGTCTTGATGTAGAGTTTGCTCATTAGCTGGTACACGAGGGAAGGCACAATAAGAGAGTGACCAGCGACACAGGTAAGTATACCAGGAAGGAGGACACTAGGAACACAGGGAATCACTAGGAACCTCAGTGTAGGCACACTGAGGTGAAGGCCACAAGGAAAGCAATGAGTCTGCAGAGACAGTGATTAGAGTAAAGCAGAGACAACAGCGATGATGGTTATGACTTGAGCAGTGGATACTGCGGAGATAGTTAGTGCTAAGCAGCAGGTACTGCAATGGTGGATGAGCTTCAACAGCGCAGTACTGGAGTGAAAACTGCACACACTATGCCGTTGATGGAAGCAACACATGCTGGAGTTTGTAGTGCAGCATTGTTTGTGATGAGAACTGCACACACTGTGCAATGCATGCTGGGGCTTGTAACTCAGGAGCTCTGTGATGGGAACTGCACACAATGTGGAAAGCTTGCAGGAGCTTGTAGTGCAAAGAGCGATGTAATGTGAGCCACACACACTTGCATATAATTATCACCACGATAACCAGAGAGGCAGACCTGGACCTGAACCTGTGCCAGTGATTTAAATAGTGATCACTCAGAGTTCATAGGCTGATTGAGAGTCATGTGAAAGCCTGGTCTGACAAAATTTGTAAGGTGCTGAGGCCATCCCCTACAAGCTTCCAGTTTGAAGCTTTACCACCAGTCTGGGTCACTGGCTTCCTGCACCACCAGTCTGTAGCTTTTTATTCTGAGACTTCTGTATGTCTGTGTGTTCACCCATTTTAAACCTGGTAAACAAAGTTTAATTATTTTGTTTTAAACAATAGAAAAAAAGGTTTTACTGCCCTATGTACAGTGTTTTGTTTTAGATTTTGTACAGCCTAAAGATGTACTACTCTACAACAGCAACAAGTTACCCTCAGTACCACTAGCTCATGTCTGTGATGATTTACAAGTTATTTAACTCCTGCAGGGACTACTTATTGGTTACAGAAAATACTGTTATTTTCAGTGTGAGTGGGACAGCAGAGACCGGGCAAACCATTATGATCAGAAGCAGTAACCAAAGCAAACATCACTAACCCTAGGAGTGAAGAATGTTGTCAGTGCCCCACTTGTTGATCCAGAGAAAGTATATCTGCCTCCATATAAAGCTGGGTTTTGCCAAGAACTTCATCAAAGCACTGGATCATTGGGTGCTTACCTTTTCCTTCTTAACACAGCATTTCCTGAGGGTCAGTGAGGTAAATGTCAAAGAAGGGATCTTTGAAGATCCTCAAATAAGAGAACTGACGCTCAATGGACACTTTGATGGCCTGCTTAATCCTGTTGAAATAGTGTGAGAGGCTCTTAATAGCATTTGCCAGAACTGTTTAACGAACTATAAGGCAGACTTAGTGCAGCTTAGTAAATCTAACCCCTGAACTTTGTCCCAGCCAATCTAAGGGCAGTCAGCGATGAACATGGTGATAAGTTCCACCAGGACATTGCCATAATGGTAAAGCAGTACCAGGGCAAGTGGAGTCCAAGTATGCTGGATGACCACTGTTGGACACTTAAAAGAGATGCCCTTGAGATAATCACAGCAGAAAATCCTATGCATCAACATTTTAAGTGTGTTAATTGTTTACTACATTTGTGTTGTTAATAAACATAATATTGTAAACTTTAATTGTGTCTCAATCAAAATTATTACGTGATTGAGGAAATGTCAATCTAAAACACTGCATTGAATTCAGCACATAAAACCCTATGTAATCACTCATATATACTCTTGTGACAAAATATAATACAGATTTTGTTGAGCAGGTAGCACAGCTGTGCTAGTGTATCTATGCATCATAGTGCGTTAAACTTTATCTTACAACAGATGCACCAGCACAATGAAGCATATGTCTTTTCTAGAAATTTTGGTTCAGATTCACAGTTACTTAGTTTCCGTCTTACATACGTTGTTTTAAGAATTTACGCTATCTATGTACAATTTCTGTACATAGATTGCGTAAGTGCGGTCTTTAAGGACCTGATTCACACTTAAGAATGCGATAGGTTCCTAAATATATGCAACTAATAGCAAGGAAACTCCCTTTCACGCCCCCGGTTTTCAGGTTCTTATGTGACTTACGGGTGTCATAGGGTTCCCTTAACTGTAGGTTCGCATTTGAATGTGTAGGGCGTCTACTTAGGAACTTAACTGCATAACCGCACCTTCATTTGGTCATTTAAATGCCTCCCTCCACCCAAATCTTCGTATCTGCCGAGATCATTATTCATGGAACGCCCATTTTTGCGTTTGTTACTACGAACCTACAGATTTTAAGTTCGTAGGGCCTGATCCAGAGCTACGAAATTGGCTGATTTCGAGCGAGCGGACGATAGTTTTTTGCGTATTTTCGTACGAAAATTCGCACTGCGCATGCCCAGTATGACAGCTTCCGGTCGGCTGGACGACATGAGCGTATAGCGGTCGTATTGTGTGCGAAATATTCGCTCGAGGGGCGTGCGTTCAGTACGACGGTCGCCTGGGCGCTCGTTTTACTACACGGAGGCGGGGATAGCCATTTAAATTGTACAGTATGGGCGTGTTAAGCCC